>JAPMOQ010005572.1:6643481-6670043 GCA_026543055.1 Argiope trifasciata
AAATTTCACTAAAATTGACCACAAATTTTCCTATTTCTCAAAATATATTATATTCTCAAATTATTTTTTTTATATTTATAGTGTTTATAATTGATAATACATATGAAATTCAATAAAAAGTTTTTTTAAAAAAATCAAATTTTTCAAATTTTTCCTTCGAACGGAGTCGGTTACCTTAAATTGACAGATTTTAAAGAGAGAAACTTACTTATAATTAAACTGTGAAATAACAGGAGATTAATGAATTTAATTTCTAGGCACAAAATAGGAGTTTGGTCCACCCACATATTTCCAATAAGTTAGCTACTCATACAAAACTAATTAGTAAAATTAATGTATTAATATTCATCAAAAACATTGTGAGCCATCTGACATTTTAGATCAAAGTTTTTTCAACAAGTTCTACACTTTGCAAACATTGAAGTACTTTGTATTCTTTTTAAGTCATTTTTTTTTGAAATTCTCAGATAATTAAATTGATAATAAATATGTGAATCGTTGAAGAAAGAATGTAATGATTATCTAGCGTATGAAACTCGCATTTAAACTATTATATTAATACCCTCAGTTTCAATAAAAAATTGTTATGTATTCAAACTATTTAGCAACTTCGAATAAGCAGCAGAACAATTCGGAAGCCATAAAAATATTTTTTTTAATTAATTACCACGTCCACAGATTTTAGAATTCCATTAATAATTATTTTAAAAATTAATATGTCTCAAATGTTGCAGCGTCAGGAAAGTTGAAACGTTTCGTCTTATATAAATCTTTGTTACAGAATTACTTGTAAGGATTTCGCGGTTTTCTTTAATAAAAGTTTTGATAATAGTTAAAATATAAATGCTTCCTATATATTTCCTGTTAATATGTATTTTAAACAAAAGTTATTAATAAAACTTTATTTTTAATATTTTTTGGTTAATCTACAAATATACAATATTTATGCAAATTATAATTCTATCACTTTTAATATTGATAGAATATTAACTCACGGTGAGTATTCAGAACAAGTTAATAGATTTATCACATTGGTCTTGATTTCAAATTTTTAATTATTCAGTCAATATATCCCCCATTTGTTTTTACTTTATGTATGGTAAAATAAATAGCATTATCTCACAAAGATTATATACACATTTGCAAATTAGAAACAAACGCTGATAAGGCATGTTTTACAAAACACGATCTCCTATTGTACAGAAAATGTCGGCTCTTATTATGAGAGTCAAATGTATTCAGTTTCGCAAAGTTACTTTTTATAATTATTTTATCATGATGGATTTCGTATACACGATTAAAATATAATTAATAATTAAAATAATTATTTCCATCAAAATACTTTTAAAACATTTCCTTTTAGATATGGACATATAAAAGACTATATTTTTGTATAAATTGGTCTTAATGCCTTCATCAGCAAAATACTTTTTAATTGAAAAAATTTAACAGATATATAACCCATACACTTTTTTAAAACTTATATCGCTCTCTTCATTATACTATGCATTTCTCTAATTTTGTGCATAGATCTTTGTACATTCAATAACCTCTTAGGAGGAAGAAATTTAGAATATAAAGCTGAAAATGTTTTTACCATTGCTCGGAGGGTAACTATGAAGGTTTAAAGCATATCCTTGAGTGTAAGTTTTAAAAAAAAACATTTTTTTATTTTTTATATTTATATGTGTATTCTTATACCAAATATAAAACAACCCGGGAAAATAAATCGAATTTTGATAATAACCGAAAAATAAGCCATACCTTGATAATCAACAATGAGGAAAACATAATATGATGAAATATTACTAGAACAATGAAAAATTTTTGATTTTCACTTCAATAGTGAAATAAATTGTTATAAACTATTATAGTTTATAACAATATAGTTACTATTATAAAAATAATTAATTCAAATTAGGAAAAATTTCTGAATAAAAACCTATTTCTTTTTATAATTTAAGGTGAAATAACAAATATTTTTAGTTATTAATATTTTCTAACTACAAGGTGAAGAATTTAAAATTTCACTTAACTATCAGTAAATTAAAATTTCAAAATAATCGCAACGAATGCCCTTTCCAACCATTTAAAATGCATATGTGCCCTGTTTACTGTATTTAGGTCAAATGGTCTGGCCTGTAAATTGCCAACACGCTCTCATGCGCAGGCACACGCGCAATCATCTTTATTATTAATAGTGTTTTATCTGTCTCAGTCCTGTTTTCTGGCAAAATGTCAATGAATTTCTTCTTGGTATATTGAATTGAAATTTCAAAGAGATTGTGTGTGTTTTTCTCATTGCTCAAAACTGCTCTTTAAATTTTGATTGCTATGTGATAATTTTTTAATCATGCCTTAATTCCAGACATCGTAAAGGTTTTATTGTTACTTTGGCGAAATATGAATCTTCTATTTACCATTCAAGGACCCGACGCATTAATTGCAACATAATTTAAATACGAGTTCTAATGAATTACCATATTCTAAATTTCCTTTGATTAATATGGGTTCGAGAATTCACACACACAGAAAAGAACGAAAGCAAAGGCGAATAATGGTGAATGGAGGCGATATTTTCATCTCCGGTTTAATTAACCGAGTTTACTGAATAGTTTTCTCTCAGGAATAACTAAATTAGATCTGGATCTGAATGGTTTTGCAGACTCAGAAAGAATTTCAAGATGGAATTTTAATGACGGTGCTGCGAAGTTATTACTGGAATTCCGAATGATATTAGCATTCCAAAAAAGACTGCATTGGAGTGGGACTCTCGACTGAATTAGTGCACATTTCATTCGAGAAGTTTCTTTTTTTATAATTTATTAATTAAGTGTACTTGTATAGGCATTAATTTATTTTCAAAACATTACGCAGAAAAGAATTTCTAAGGTTTTTTTTTATATTTATTCGGATATCTGAGAATTACTTTAAATATCAATGCAAATCAAATTTATTAAGCTTTAATAACAAGGAACAGAAAAATAAAGTTTAAAATTATATCTGCCGCAAAAAAGAATATTTAATTTTTATATCAAAAAATATAGTATTACTTTGAAAACACGGAAAATATCATTCAAAAAGCAATAATTATTAAATTCAGTTAAAAACAAAGGTTCACATGGGGTCAATATTTTAAGCGGAAGTCAAATCCCTCACATAAAAAAATATTCCCAGTATGAATCCCTACTTGAAGTAACACTTGAAAAAGTTTTCGGGTCTGATTCTATATTTTTTTTCTTTCTTTTAGGCTCATTTTTTGTAATTTAAATTAAATATTTATTTCTAATTTGGTTCAAAACCAAATTAACAGTTAAGTTAATGTTATCTTTCTAATAGTTGGCATATATTCTTAGTCATATTTTTTTTTTCTTTCCTCAAACGATATTTTGTTTCGGAGTGATTACTTTCAAAATTGACAAAGTCAACAAATTTGGTAAAAGCCCACAAACCAAATTTCATTCAGGTTTAATACAAATATTTTTTGAATAATCGTGTTCAGAGCTAGATGAATGAATTGGGCCAAAAGTATGATTTTCAAACTTAGGGAAATTTGATATCTAAAGATTCACTAAAATCTTGAATTCGGATATTTTTTACTAATTATTTCCTTTTATTATTGCAACTCATATGCAAAAAAGTAAAAAATAAAATATTCAAACTATTTGAAATTGAAATTATCTATGAATTTTTCAATTAAGATAATTTATTTTTGAATATTTTTTTTATATTTTGGTGCACAGACATATTCTTCATGGTTCCCGCATTGTTTCTTATGGCACTTGGTTAGCCCGCTGACAGAAAGTTGTCAGGGATTTACGCCTGAGAGTCCTTTGTTTCTTCAGTGGCGTTAACTAGGGCGAAGAGTACGACTTAGCTACTTCATACTTCACATTCGCTTTCAGAACCTCTTTGTAACGGGGGACAAATTCACACCACTCACAGATAGAACACAGAATAGCAACCATGCCCGAACCCGGGACGCCCATATCACGGGTAAGACACGCTATTCCTATGCCAGGACGCCGGCTTGATATCTTTTTATAACATGTTTCATGGCAAATGTATTAAACATAAATAGTCAATAGAGATACATACAATGAGCAATTTTAGTATTAAAAGGTTTAGGCTTTTAACAAACACGTGGAGTAACTGTGAAATGAAGCATAATTGTTTATGTATAATAGCATTATTATATATTTCTATACAATAATATTTAAATAATAACTAAACATTATTTATGTTAACTGTACACATGCTTGATGGCACCAAAGAAGTTGTTGGCACACAGTTGCAAATATTCTAGGATCTCGTAAGCAAGCTATTGGATCGTCTATAGAGTTTAAAGTTTGCTGAAAAATGTACATTTTATACAGTGAAATCTCCTTATTCGCCGTTCCTTTATTCGCGATTTCACTATTCGCGGATTAAAAAAATGCGACCCAATTCCTATATTCGCGGCTAAAAATTTCTTTATTAGCTTATCTAATAAGTACATTGATAATAATAAAAGGATTCCAATAGGTATCCAATCCAATATCCTTTGTAAATGCCATCAAATGGACTAATAAAAAAAGTAAAATAAATCTTATTACAACTTTGCCTAAAGTATGTTTTTAAATGCAAACTGCAAACATAGCCGAAATTGCGAATGGAACAGGACGAGATGGGTTCGAACAGTGATTAAGTGACATTCCGGAATTGCTTGGATCGCAAGATGAAGATTTGACTGAAACCGACTAGGAGGAAATGTTGAATTCACAGCCCATTGAGGAAGAGGCTTCAACAAGCACTGAAAACGTGACATTTCATTTGAAAAATCTTAGTGAAAGTTTAAGAATAGCAAATGATCTTTGCCATTTCTTTATGAACATTGATCCGTCTATGGAACGAAGTCTTATTTTTAAGAGGCAAATTGCTAATGCGACTGCTGCGTATCAGTCTGAATTGAAGGAGCTTTTAAAAACTGCCTAGTAAAAGAAAATTACAAAATTCTTCAAACCATTGCGTAAGCCTTAAGATAATTAATTAAAATGTTCAAAAACTTCAATTAAAATGATTTTTATATAGTTGTTTTTTGTTTTATTTTGTCACCTAGGAACGTATCCCCTATAATTCCATATAAATTACCATTCCGTATTCATGGTTTCTGTATTCGCGGCATATTTATGGAACATATACCCCGCGAATAAAGAGCTTTTACTGTACTTCAAAAGTATTTTATCAGCATTTGTTATTAAATATTCTGGTGATTGCAATTCTGAGAAATTATGGCAAAGATATTTTTGTTTGCAATAAGAAAACACTTGTCAACAAAGATGGGATTGAACACTTTATTCTGCTACTAATGTCTACTTCTCACATTTGGTATAGTTCCTATATAAAAATTGTCCTTTAAAGAGCAAATTTTATGCAGAAAACATCCTTTAAAACTTGTCTCAGATATTCTAATGTATCCTTCGAACAGAGTAAGGCTGATACAAAACGAGTTTTTGAATAACTTTCAAGAATACAATAACATAAAGAAACCTAAAAAATATAAGCATTGGAATACTAAGTGAGATATGTTACGTAAAATCATTTGCAGGCTCAATGAGAGGAAAATATTTACAAGCTATACTGGAGGCTGCATTCCAAGGTTAAGTTTCACAATGGTGAAGCTACATTTTCAAGAAATATACCAATTTTTGAGTAAAATTAATACGCCTTGAGCTTTGAAAAAAATTACAGTGTACTACTACTATATTTTAGCGTCAAAGTTTAAATTGGCATTTTGGGATATAGTTTACTTGGGCAGTACCTACCGCCAATCATAAACTTGTTCTTTGAGAAAATACTATATCAGTTAATCACTCGGCCCGTTGTGTCCTAGTGATATCCGCACTGTGTTAGTCATATGAAAGTGATTTATTTCTGCAAACGTTTTCAGTATTTAAACATTGAATATTTGTCCATAATCTATCTACATATTACTACAAATCAGTAATGTATCTTCCTTACGTAGTTGATTTAAGTGTATGGAAGAGAGATTCTTAAGTGTTATTAACAAATGATTTAAAAATTTAATTTAAAACAATACCAAAATAATTTTTGTATAATATTAACATTTCAGAAGCTTTTGCGAACAATTAATCAAACTCTCATTTGATTTTTAATCAATCAAAATTTTAAAAGGAAAATCATTTAAGAAGCAGGTTTTATCTTTTAGAGTATAAAAGTGAGAAATTTAGGTGTGTTAAGCAGAATAGTTTGGCATATGGAATGCTAACATAAACGATTTTTTATCATTAATAAAAGTAAGCATAGAATCATAATTTAAAAAAGCAATTAATTTTCGAAGAAAAACAAAAAGAAAACTGTTCATTCAATTTTCATAATTTTTTTCATAAGTAAGAAGTTATTTAAAACAATGCAATTTCATTACTGGTCACCTTTCCTTTTATTCCCAATGTCCATTATGTTATTTAAAATCGATAAAATAAGGAAACGATATCTTCAAAGAAAGTAAAACTGCTGATATTCTTAACAATAAACATCCAGATATTGAAATGAAAACTAATAAACTGATAATTTTAATGAGAATTGAGACAAAAGGAGAACTCTCCCTCCGAATCAATGACTGTAAAGGAATAATTTAATTAACTCATTATCATCTGGTAAGTACATTAATTAATGAACAGCTCAAGGCAAATATGCAGAGGGAATTTAATTGCAATATGCAGTGACAGTTCTCGAAACAAGTAGCATTTTAATTAAAATCTGTCTTTATGTGTGCTGGCTTCTTAAACTTTATTAAAAGTAATCAGTTGCAGTCAGTAAGCACAAGCGTTAACATAACAGTCGTCGTCTGCACGCAGATGTTGGCAGCAGAAAGAAAAAAATGCCAGAATTCTATTGTTTCAGTTACTGAATATGAGATGATTTAAATATTGCACTTTATTTTATATGGACGAATCATTGAAATATATTGTTCTGTCGATTCCACTAACGATTTTAACTTATGTATCAGAAAGTGAGAATTTGGATTTTTTTGTCGTAGCGCAAGAGCTATATTTGACTATTATGTGCCAAAGAAATATAATACCTGTGCCAAATAATGATGACGTATTTTTAAAAAATAATATTTGGTTGTCTCTTATAAAGTTAGATGGTTAAAATTTAAAGACGGGTTAAACTACTGTATCTTGTACCAAATGCTAAATGTGTAACAGATCAGATATTGTGACATGAAAATAGTGTTTAAAATGTAATAAAATTTGTTCATTTCCAAAAGTATTTATTGGCTAGTCAGTTAAAATTCATTGGCACAGAATCAGAGGAAACGTACGCAACAAATCTCAAATATTCAAACATGCATTTATTGATAGGAGAACCAGCCCTAATTTGCTTAATTTGTAACAATCTCATGTCGGTTCTACGTATTCTTGTAGACTGTTAACGGATTTCTTAACAATCTCATACATTTCTTTTCAGAAATCGCACCCTGATTTGGACGAGTTGTTTCTCAAAACTCCGCATGTTAACCTTTATTTTAAAAAATATTATTTTTTAAAATCATATATAAAAATTAGCCCTGCTTTTTAGTTCTGTCCCATATCTTGTATCATTGTTACCTTTTTCATGATTCACTTTTTACACTTTTAGACATGTGGATTTTGCTGATATTCCACCTTTTGATAAAACCTACAGTTGTCATCATTTTGTGTGTGAGTGAGTTGTTCTCTTTTTTTCTCTCTTTTTATTTCTGTCTGGTTTTCTAGTTTTTTGTAAATATTTTTATTAGAATTTTTCAGAATCTCGTAATCACAAACAAACTATAAGTCTGTTTCTATAAATCGGAACATGTTTTCAATTTCTGCTTGAGTTAATTTTAGTTAGTTTAATAAGCCAGATTCATTTCCCATTTGAACTTCAAAAACCTCATTT
Source organism: Argiope trifasciata (assembly GCA_026543055.1). Lineage (NCBI taxonomy): Eukaryota > Metazoa > Arthropoda > Arachnida > Araneae > Araneidae > Argiope > Argiope trifasciata. The sequence continues at coordinate 6,651,408 of JAPMOQ010005572.1, forward strand.
CCTTCGGATTTCATTTATCCAATATTAAAATTCCTAACTATATTTCAATCAATAAATATCAGACGTCGAACAATAGTCACAGGGAGGGATATAACAGGAACGTCTTTCCATGTCTCACCCATTTCATACTCATTACTCTGTTTAAATAACCAGAGGGTTATATTTGCAAAGATATAAAGCAGTGTTGTGTTATATGCTGTCGTTATTTTAGAAACAGTTAGATCATGCCTTTATCACCACATAAATTAGATGTTTATTCTAATAACAAGGGCTCAAACTCTGATCTGTATGCGCCATAGGAGATTTGATATTACTACAATTATTTTCTACGTGGTCCGTATATAGACAGGAATATTTTTAACTTTGGCAGAAAGTGAGTTTGATAGTTAAGGAGTGCATCTTTTTCAATTTAGAATTTAAAAAATCTATATATTTTTATCAACATTTTGTAGCATGAAAATTATTATGTGGGGGAAAAAACTCTTGTTTACTAAAAAAGTGTACAAAAAACATAAAATATTTTTTAAATAATTTTAAAACGTAGCATAGTCATAAGAATTGAATAGAAACTACAAAATAGCAAATATTTGTATTTTTTCGTTAGCCGGGCGCAGCGAGAAATCGCCATACAATGTAGAACTCCACCAAATTTCACCAATGACTTTTATTTCGTTGACTGTTTCGCCTTCGCTTCGCTTGGCGACTTAGCTCTGGTTTGGTTCAGATTGGCAACATTTGAGACAGGATAACGTAAAAGTACCAAATTGTTGCAAGTTTAAAACATATCAGAAATAAAAATATGAATTTTATAATATAATAAACATCCTAAATAAGTAATTTCATTAATTAATTTTTTTTCTAAATGATACAAATAGCTTCATTTAGAAGCTATTTGTGCCTCTAAAAACAGATCATCGCTATTTTTCTGTGACTTTCTGGGAATATTTTATCCTGCATCTATTTGTCCATAACTCTACGTCACACACACACACAGAGCGAGAGAGATGGACAGACAACCTGGTTCATAACGATTTACTTAAAGTAAACATATGCACGACTATCTTCACTAAAATCTGTTTTCAAATCTTTGAATTTTAGAATTTTCTTATTGATTTTTATCATAACACTCAGGTGATTTTTAAAAAATTAACGAAAAATATTATAATCGAAAATATTTTTAGTTAATTAATATTCATTTTCACAAATAATACTATTTAAATAGATTAATTAGAATCGGATTAATCATTATTTGTAAAAACTGTAAAAAATATTAAGAAAATATAACAAATATTCATTAAATTTAATACGAAGAGTTAAAAAAGGTGTATAGATTTTTTAATTAAGAAGATTTTAGTTGTATTCTTAGTAATGTTGCAAATTAGGAAAAAATGAGTGTATTAATTATCATTTTTTTTTAAATATTAGCCACTTTTGATAATTCTTTCTGGGATAAGATTCGTGTGCAATGATATAAAAAATCCATTCAAAGTTTGATTTTTATATAAACTTTTGATCTTTAACTGCTGAAGTTCCCTTCAAAATGTACATTTGTCTAACTCAGTTTAATGTTTTCTTCTGTAATGAAAGTTATAAAGAAATTTAAGATATCTCAGTATAGAGATGTTTTTTGTTGTCAAATACACAGCATTGAATCAGTTTGCTTATGGAATACCTTTTAGATAAACTCCATTGTAAATTCGATATTTCATTCTTTATATACATATATAATTATCTGCTTCTTATACAATATTTTAAAAAAATAAAGTAATCAATATTAGTTTTTAATGATAGGAATTGATAAAATTGCACGGAAGCTGTATTAAAACGCGTTTCGAGAACTGTATATTGATTATCAGAACTATATTGCAACCGGAGAAGATTTATTTTAAAGTAATGCAACAAATATCGAAAAATAAATTGAATAGTTCCTTTCATGATAATGCTTGCTATAATTTTTATAGCAACAATAATTGACTTTTAAAACTCATATTCACATGAGGTAATCGCAAATACTAAAGAATTTTCCCATATGCTTTATATGACATTTAAATGTGCCTTATGTCTACATAATCATTTAAACTTTACAATCCATTAAACGTCTCAAATCTTTAAAATAACAATTTTTCTCCCAACAACACAGCCATTTTTAAAATCTCTGAGGAATTCGTAGTTTAATGATTAACAAAATACAACCAGATAATAAAACAGAGGAATAACATCTGAACATGCCTTTAGGATATGCATTTTTGAATAAATGAATATTTATAAATTTTATCTTGAAGCTATAAATATTTCAGTAATATATTATGTTCATTCTCTGTACATTTTTTTCCAACTTCATATCATGTTATTTTATCTAAATATATTTGTGATATTTTTGTCTTTGTGTTTTTATACTGGGCACGGCAAAGGATTTTGTGTAAGGGAATTTGCTATCACTTTCGATTATCTATTGCTTAATGCGGCTGCGATAGCGATAAGTTTGCCGACAAATTATCATCAAGGGACTATTTATCATAGTTTCATAACTCTTCTATCGTATAACAATAGCACCCGCAATGGAACCTTTAATAATAGCATAACAAAGGTTTTAGCTCTCGTTAATGTCTACTAAAGATGTGAAAAATGATTGGAGAGCGTTAAGCTATCAAAACATGCAATGTTTTGATGAAATGTGCGTAGATAAAAATATATTAAGATATATTTGAATGTTTTCTTCGTCTTAAAGAAGTTTAATTATGGTTCTGAATGCCTTCTGTTTATAATAGAAGTATCAACTTTCAAAAAAAGATTAATAGGTCTTTTACTCAGTTTCGCTTGTTTGTAAGTATGTGAAAGAATATCGTTTCGCTTTTTAATAAATAAATGGATGTTTTAGCGTTGCAAATGGAGACATATTCAAATGAGATTGCATTTGTAATTTCACTACATCAAAAATGCGATTAAGATCCCAAAGATGTCTTATATGTAAATGCATGCCGAAAATAATTTTACATTATTACATTAGATAATGAAATCAAAATGGACATTCTTTAATTGTAGCATTCAATAATAATAAATATTACATATGAAATTGTCGATTTGTACTTAGATCCAAAAGCTCTATGTTGTTATGGAAATTTGATCCAAAAAATAGGGTTCATGCAGTGAGTTATGGTGAAACAGTCAAACAAACTCAATAAAATTGCGGACACTTAATTCCAAACGAAAACTATGAGTCGAAAAGCACATAAGAGCAGTACTTACGATAAACAACAGAATGCAATCAGAAAATAGGTATTAAATAACTGTAATCGTACAAAATGCTCAGAGAGCATTCACACGAGACAGGCCTAGAACAATTATTAAATCTTTTCAAATCGTCTGCCTATCTCAACTAACTGCTCACTGGAATTGTGCACAACTATCGACTCATTGTTTTTTATAGTTTCCATACAGATAACAAATATTCCTGAATTCCTTAAAACTATCACAAAGATTCTTGTTGTTTCTAGAATCTTCGATTTCATTGTTTAATTCGTCGACTAATCCAAAATCATTTGGTTCGATATATTTGTACATTCAAATTCGCATCTGCAGTCCAGATGGTATATTTCAAGAGAGGTATTCAAATAGAGGTATATTTCAAGTATTAATTCAACATAAAACTATCCCATTATAACATGTACAGTGGTTTTTCATGAAATTGTTTTGCACCCTGACTTAAAAGGTATCACAAAACAAACTAATCAAAACAAATTATTCAATCTCTGTTATTTTCTCACAACAATGCAAAAAATAGCTTCCTCAATACAATTACGAAATAGATTCATTTTTTAAAAATTTCCATGATACATTTTGCAATAGAAAACGTATTTCTGTTGAGGACCATTAAAATCCTCATGGCGTAAAAACTATATCATTTATACATTTTGTTACGTTTTAGTTTGATTTCTTTTGTTTTCTTTTACTCGTTCATTTCCAATATAATATGTTTCTAATCGCTTTATCTAAAAGAGGAAAAACAATTCAAAGTTTTAAAAAATTATCTAGTATTGCTACTTATATACAAAAACTAATCCTTCGCTTCTATATTCGCGAGATATTTTATACCAGAGTTTTACTCATGCTACAAAGTCGTAATGTTGCTTCCCAATACAATTAATTTAATTGTAAAGAAGGCCTTTTACAGATATCTCTGATGGATATTGAAATGATACTGGATCAGTGGCGTTGGCATTGGACAATATTTGGTTATGTGGAGATGGATCTGGCTACTATGGTTGAAAACAAGAGATTCCAAAATCACCAGAAATAGGTTTATTAAAATGTGGGTTGCAAAGATAATTCCAGAAACGTCTTTGTCCTCTAATGGAAACTATATCGAAAAACCAGAGAAACTGATATAGCATGTCGTATTCCAGTAATGGAAATATTCAGATAATCAGCTTAACGCAATGTGGTCATAAGATAACTAGCGTACATAAGACAACTAGCATCTGAGAAGGATATTACATTGATTCTTCCTGTTATAATGGCAGGTTATCAAGATTTAAGTGATTTTCAACAGAAATTAATCGTCGGTGCTCGAGAGATGCTGCACAGCGTTTCTGAAGTAGTTATGAAATTTGGATTTTCTGAGCATGATTATTTCAAGGATGTACCACGATTATCAGGTTTCTGATAAAATAACAAATCTCTGACAGCAATGCAGACGGAAAAATACTTTGATAAAATTGGGTTACTAATGGCGAAAAATAATATATACAGGAGATATATCGTTCAACACTTCCTCTAATTGCCGGGGATTTGAATTCAGGTCCATCAGCAAGTGCCATCGTAAACATTATGCAAAGCACCTTAATTCAAATGGGCTTTGGCAGCTCCAGGCTAACTCATGTATCAGTGTTCACTGAGACTCAAAAAACTTTGCGTCAATCCTGGGGTCGCCAACACCGTCATTGGACTGTTTATGATTCAAAAACTTTGTCTGATCTGACGAATCGCTTTTCTAATTTTATTGGGCGGATGATCGTGTGCAAGTGTAGAGAAATCCCCATGAACCCATGGATCCTTTATGCCTCCAAGAACTGTTCAAGCTGGTGGAGATTCTGTAATAACACGAGGAGTGTGCATTTGACAAGAAAGGAGACAGTTGATACATCTAGACTAGAAAATGACAGCTCAGTGGTACTTTGACATCCTTTCTGACAACCTAAAACCCTTCATAACCTATGGGCATTCCGATGGGCATGGACAATTCTAACAGGATAATGCATAGTTCTTCAGGTCTACCGAGTGGCTTTAGAAGTAAGCTTCTGAATTTTGGCTCATCTCTTGACTGCCTACTTCCCCTTACAAGAGCATTATCGAACAAATATGGGATGCTGTGGAAAGTGCTGTCTTCAGGATACCTCCAGCACCTCGGTGGACTCCTTGTAGGAATCATGGTGTGAACTGTCTATAGAATAGCTTCACAAATTAGTTAAATCTATGTTACGTCATGTTGTGGCACTTCTGAGTGCTCGTAATGGTTCTACATATTATTAGATTAGTGTAACCAGTTTTTCTGGCACTTCAGTACATGAAAAGCGAAATTAAACTGGAGTTAGGCATTTGAGTTGAGCTCAAACTAACAGCTAATAGAATACTGAACGACGTTGTTTGCCGATTCTTGTAATCGAATATTGAAGCAAAGAGATTGTTTGCTGAACCTCGTGATCTGAACAGCCAGTATGTGTTACGGAAGTCAATGAATCGTGTCACCAGGAGTTTCCTATACTAGAGACAATAGCTGAAATTTCTTCGAACAATTACTTTTGTTTAGTACTTATATGCTGCTGTTTGCTGTAATTTTGTGATCCTAGCAGTCATATTGTTTGAGTTTTTGAATCTTCGTATTGACTATAGCACAAGTCTTTGTTATTGAGCTTGTTCAACAGTTTCATCATATATCCCTTTGTATTGGGTCGATCAATTTTGATGATTATTTGTAGATTCCAGTATATAGCAGAATTTTATCTATTTTGAAATGGTTTTTTAATTCGTCTTTAAGCCATTATAATTATTCACAATATTTTACGTTTGAATAGCATAAAATTACTAATAGAAGGATCAAACCTGGTACAAATTCTTGAAAGAAGGCCACATAACAATGAGATCAAAACCAGAAATTGTGCCCTGATAGTTAGAAAACGAAACTATATAGATCTACAAAACAAAGAAGCAGAGATTCCGACGACTAACAACCGAAATCTTGCTGGAAAGCTTGGTAGCAGTTTATATAAGTCATCAGAGAAAAAGAGAAGGAACGTTACATATACTATTCTAGCAACGGCAAATTATATAATTAAAATCTACAAAATTCTTTCTATCAATAGAATTTCAGATTTCTTCAGTAAATTGTGATGTGTGGAGACAATGTTCACAGAAAATGAAAATTTCAGTTCGACTTAATATGGAGCACTTCCACTCGATACCAGGACAACACTGCTTTTTTTAAGCGCAACTTTAAAAACCACACACATACACACACTTCTGATTAACAACCATTATTAAGAGCAATGCATAAAATGCAAAGTTTTTACACTAACTATTGAAGCACGTGATTAAAATCCAGGATTGCGAATTTGATTTACTACAGGAGAAAGATTTAAACTTTTTTGGCAGTATTAGTATTCAACTGCTATAATACATAATGATTAGTTTATATTCTGTCTAGTTTGTATTTGAAAGCTTTATTAGCGGATTTCCGAAAAGAAAACCAGCAATCAAACGTGTGGCTCGTTATTAAGACTGACTATTTAAAACTCCATAAAATTACCGAAAACTAAAAGGAAACTGTCTAAGAATAGTATTTTTTCAAATATTTTTCTTATGAACTGAATGAGACATGCAAATGTAATTTTTTAAATATATATTGATAAGTTAGCTTTAAAATGCATAGTGATGCATAGTTTCCATTTATCCTGTATATAAATTTATTACAAAGCCAATGAGATTTTAAGCGAAATCTCATAAATATTCCAGTAAGGACTGCAGTCAATAATTTCTGGGTATTAAATCTTTATAGCTTCCAACAATATCATTTAAAACTTAAATACATTTATAACTAAAATGAAATTGCTTAATTTTTTTAATAATTTATCAAATTACTGTAGTCCAATCAGTAAAATAGCGATAAATCTTTTGAATACAGAAATATTATCAATATATACCAAAAATCAATTCTAGATTATATTCACATTCATTCGAAATGCATTCTATTCAAACTACATTCATTATCATTAAACTTTAATTTCTTAAACAATGCCTTGATTCTAATTTCCACATTTGTCACGAGCAAACCAACATCCTTTACAATCCAACTCTTATTAAATCATTATTAGGTGACATAATCGAGGGACAGACAGAATTACAGTATCCACCCAATTTTACCGCAGACATCCGATGCATTTTCCTTTCAGGATAAAACAGTAATGCCTTGGGATATTAAAATGGCAGGCGTCAAATTCGAAGCGATATCGAAACCATCTCCTTTATGCACGCCAAGTTAAATCCTAAATCACCAATTATAAGTCTTCCCAACCACTTCTAAATATTCATTTGCTGGAAAAGACTTCCCCGCCAAATACATAACTTATCTGGCATTAGAAATTCCGCCTTTCCCAAATGATACTTTCTAGAAAATCGCCAAGCAATAATATCCGGAGATGGAATTAATGTAAGCTGGAAGCGCCACTAGCTGCTGGTGTAGTATTCTTCGGCCCTTCGATGGTATCCAGTGACCTTCCCACCCCATCTCCTCCCTCCATTTCGAATTTGGATTATTCAGAATGAAGGGGTCTGCCTTTTAAAAGGTGCTTTTGTGTATCAGAATATATAATTGTACAGTGATATAGAATGTAAACCGAAATGTAATTACAGCAAACCTCCATATTGCCTTCCTCCCTAGGATAATACGAAGCAGAGTTGATAGACGGCAAGCAAGCATTGTGAGTAAATTGATATTTTGAAAGCATTTTCCTAGCCTCCTCCTGGTAATGAATTTAATTAGGAAAGGGGGAACTTGCAGAGATCGAGTACACTTTCGATGGTTTGATCCACACACACACCCTCATTCCTGCTTTTAATGTTTGGATAAAAGACAGGGGGTTGATAGGGGGTGGCGGCCTCTACTGGAAAGGATGGCGCTTAAGTGGCTTAATAATTTGGTTCTGTTAATGGGGATGTCAAGAATGGATCTTTCGGACATCTCGCGTTGTTTTGATCAGCGCTCGAAAGGGACGGTCGTGTAAATTTGACAGTCCTTGTTAAATTCACGATTCTGTGAAATCCTTCATTTGATATCGCGTTTATGCACATTGGAAGTTGCAACTCCCAGATGAAATAAATCTAGCACAGAAGGCAACTTGGTGTCATTGTTTGATATCGGTCAACCATGGATCGCTGCAGTCCCAGAGCGAAATGTGCGTCGACAGATTAAAGTGGGGTTTTCTGCTGTATTTGAATGGTTGTTAAATTCATGATTTAAAGTTCGCCCCATTATATATAAATCTGAAATCCTTCAAATGAAACGGAGGAATATCTTTATGTACCACTGGTTAAGTCCATTGTTAAATAATTTATATTTAAACCAATGGATAGCATCGCTGAATAGAATGATTACTAATTAAATTTCTTGAACATATAGATTGTAATCTAGTATTTTGAATTGAATTAGCGAATCAAAATCATGCAGTAAATTAAGTATATTAATTAAGTTAAAGTAATAAGTAATTTAAAAAATAAAAAAGTATCTATACATAATTTAAAATCTCAGATGTTTTTTTATATACTAATAATCTCACTTATCTTTCCTCGTCTTATATGCATGGAAATTTTAAAAAACATTGATCTAATTAGAATTTCGAATAAATTCCTCGTTGTGAAAGTTAATTATACAGAACAACATTTAATGTTTATAATTTTGATTGCCATATTAGTTTAGATAAATATTGTATTCGATGAATATTGAAACTTATATGTCGCTAACGTATTTTTAAGTGTAAAGCTCACTTTTTTACATTAGGGTGTCCTATAAGTTTCTTTCCAATTTCTAATATGAAATTAATGCACTATATTTACTGTATAATTTATTATTTATTTTGTTATATAAATGCATTTTGCTCTATTGACTTCTTCCATCACTCAATAAGTCTCATTCAATCTTCTTCCGAAATTTGTTATATTTTGGACAAGAAATCATCCTCGAGGTGCGCTTTTTATTTCACTGATATATTTAAAGCGCCTATAAGGAAGGGAAACTTTTAGGGACAGAAAGAACTAATAATCAGATGGAGTGAGATCTGGTGAATATACAACATCCCAATCAAGTTGTAAGAGCGACGACTCTTACGATTAATGTAATATTTGATCTAGCCTTGTCATGTTAAAAAAACAATGCCTCGTCAGCTCATTAATTCTGAAGTAGATTTTTTTTCTTTGTTGCTATAGAAGCTTTTAATTCATCCAGATGATGCCAGTATTTGATAAAATTTATTGTTTATCCTTAAGGAAGGGGCTCGTAGAAAATTACTCTTTCCAATCCAACCAAATGGGTAAAAGAACCCATATAGTCCCGGTTTTGAGGCAGTTGAAGGTCTATTTCCAAAAACCAAGTAAGTTTTCTTTCTGCATTTTCATATAAAATTCAAGTTCCGTTTTCAATGATAAGCCTCTTCAAACAGCGCGATGAGAAAAAAAACCCTAATATCAGCCGATACACAATATTCCTGGGAAAGAAATTATCTTGCATTTTAATGAATTATTAACTGTCCAGAAATCTTTAAAACCTTTTTAAATCTTCAATATTTTAGTTAAATTACCTAACTTGGTTGAAAATATAAATTTGGATATAAATCCTAGTTGTTAATTATTTATTTTTTAACACTTACAAAATATAAGCACATTTCTGTTTTCAATGATATCTTCATTTTATCTTTATATCAGTTTGAGAATAAAATATAGCAAACTATTGATATGTAAATAATGCTTATTTATGAGCATTTAAAAACTTTTCCAGCATATTGTCATGAGATTTTTCATAATTTTACTATGCGAGTATCAGCATACATAAAAATTAATATATAGTAATGAAATTAGAGCTCGTGATGTTGAACTAATGAATTATGAATTTGATCCCGCATTATCTAGAAGAGTACTTATAGTTGTTTAATATGAATATTATTGAAATAAAATTCCGAAATTTCATAGGTAAATTCAAACATTAGGCACAGAAATTTTACTTTTTAATATAATTCCTAGATAATAGTTACTTATACCCTGTGTTACGCATGTAATGTTACTAAGCAAAATAAAAAACTAGTATTTTCTTAGAACAACTCTAGTTTTTGTAAATAAATACTAATAATTACATCAAAATATGTTTTTCTTCGAAAATAATATATATATATATATATATATATATATATATATAATTTCACTTTTGTTCATCATTTTTTGTTCATCATTTATTATCATATATTAATAAAGAAACAATAAAATATCAAACAAATATTAAATCATTGTTATCATTGTTGAAAATCACATCAAAGCCTTATCGGATATCTAAAACTTAAGTACTGATTGCATAACAAACATTTATATTAAAAGTTAAAAGCACAAAATTTCAGATTAGATGTTGAAAAATATCTGATCTAAACCATCTGTCTCTCATAAGTGTAAAAAACATTACTTAATATTAGAATTCGTCTGAATCCTAACATGCCTGTGAACAATCGCTTTTTGATATCTATAAAATTTTAATATAAAACATTCCGTTCTATAAACAGTTACTGTATAACATATACACAAAATCTTCTTTTCGTCCGCAGCTTTACTTTTAACGTTAAAGATTTTTTATATAAAATATTATAGTGCACAAAACATCTTGTCGTCTGCGACTTTATTTTTCATTAAAATAAAAAGAAATAGTTTTTATCAAAATATATTAATTTATCATAGTTCATGAGATAACTGCAATACTAGGAAAAAAAAATAATGATATTTTAAAACTTTGTTATGTCGGTTTTTAAGTAAGATACTTATTTTTGAATAATGATACAAAATTTATTTAACGATTGAAATTGGAAATTTATGTAAGTGTTTACGTTAAGTATTAAAATGGCAAATATTTTCAAAAACGATTTAAATTTCAATAGACAATAAGTTTGGAATCAGTTTTAAAAAAATACGAATACTCAAAATATTTAAAGTTTATAAAAAGGTTTTATTTAAACAAGGTAAAAAATATAATGTTTAAATATCTATATTTCCATGTTTAGGTACTTTTTTTTAATATTAAACAAATATTGGGGAATAAATGTAATAAGCTTTCTAAATATGATGATGAACACTGGCATCCAATATATATTATACATAATTGTACAAACATTATTATAAAATTATTCATACCTATGCTTACAAAAATAAAATAATTATTTACGATATTTTTAGAAGTTATCAAGAAAAAGTATTAAATCTTGCTGAATTTTTGAATAATAAGAATTATAATTAAAATTTTTGAAATAATTATAACTAGACAAATCAAAATTTTTGAAATAATTATAACTAGACAAATCAAAATGTTTGAAATAATTATAACTAGACAAATCAAAATTTTTAAAATGTTATAACTAGACAAATCAAAATTTTTTTAAAAAATTACATAATAAAATTATTATGGTGCAAATAATATTATAGTTTAAATGATTTTTAAATAATTTCTTATAAGCTGTTTTGGTAGTTATCAACAAAAGGGTTCAAAGTTTCACATAATTTTGAATTACTATGACTTAAAATTTCAAAAAAAAAAAAATCTCCTCTGTATTGTGTATTTTTAGTTTCCAAAACTTATCTGTAGCAGATTTCTATAACAAGGCATTATATATATTATTTTGAATTCAGCCTTTAGGATCAAACATAGGCAATATAATTATTCACAATTATACAAACAATGTTATGTAACGGTAACAGAAAATATCTTTAATTAATATAAGGAATACATGTTTAATTGTTAAGGAACCTTTCTTATAGCTCAAATAATAGAAGTATTTGTGTGGTTTGTAATATTTGTAAGTAATACTTTGAGTAATTTCTATTTTTAAATTACTTGTTACATAAGATGGAGGAAAAATTATTTAATATTGTCATCCTTTAGATAGCATACTTATTAATTGAAAATATTTGTTAAAACATATTATGCTCTTATGATAATTCTTTATGCGTAATGTTGCCTTATTTTTTAACAGAATTAAAACGAATTCTTCCTTTATATACTACTATAAATAAATGCAATAAAAATCAAGCCAATTATATTTTTTACTGTCACTGTTTGGATATCATATAAAATCTAACATAAAAAATGATAAGAGATGAATATGTAACTAAGAATTTATAATATATTGTTTGCTAAAATGTTTTATTCGATGTGAACGAAGTTGAGAAGAAAATAGTTATTTTCAAAACTGAAAGTAATAGAAACAATTTAGACTTTGTCCCAAGTGAGGCAGGTTCATTTCTAATTACAAAATATAATAAAATCTGAACAAAAAAGAGGTAGGAAAAAAAACTTAGATATATCTTTAAAAATTCGAAAAATTCAAACGATTCAACATTTTATTTATCAATTTTAATTTCTAAATAAAAGCTTTTAAAGCCAACACAATTTCAAAAGCTCCTTCGAAGGACGATCCCAATTCCTTGAACCAGTTTCTATCATTGATATCCTCCATTATAGCCATTTTTATATTTTTTTAAATTTATAGTTAAATGTTAAAAAACTATTGATTGCAATAGTTTTTTTTTAATATTTCAATTACAATAGAAAAAAATATAGAAAAAAATTGCAATAGAAATAGCGATTGCAATAGAAAAAAATCACAAGGAGCCAATTCCAGTGAATATGGAAGCATCAAATATCACATCGTCATGAAACTAGTTGATTCGGAAAAATTCTTGGAAAATTCCAAGTGCAGGTCTTTAACTATCCGATGCCTATTAAAAACCACAAATCTTTTCAATTAATGATTGCTGATATCCTCAATAGCTTTGGGATGAAGAAAGAATTCAAACAGCTCGCATTAACGATTCTATTTAGCACCGTCTTTATCATGCTCGAGAAAAACACATCTTAAAAAAAACTTATTATGAGTAATTCATGTGATAAATTTGTAATTCTTGGCTGATCAGGATCCACATTTGCAAGCGTATAGGCTAGAAAAGAAAAAAAAGTTTAAAAAATGATGCCAGAAAATGGCATGACCTCATGATTTAAAGTGACTATCCTTTTTTCCCTATTATCACTGCTCACTAAATCGGAATAAATTTGTCATTAATCATATCATAAAAGCACTGACCATATCATGTTCTTTTAAAAATTATTTAAAAATGACATGATTTAAAATGACTATTCCTTCTACTCTTTCAAAACTACTCGACAAATCAAAATTTATGAAGTATTCGCATTTCATATTTTGAAACATTTTCAAAAGAATCGATATTTTCTATTTAATTAATTTGCCAATTAGATATAACCACTTTCTTTAAAAAAGGTTTTATAATTAATTTCTGAACTATTACATAACACACTGCTTTAGAAAGAAAAAAAACAAAGATTAAGCATTAAAATTTAGCGTAGAATTTTTATTCTTTGAAGCAATCAAAGAACGTTTCAAACATATCTTTCTCAATAAATGCAATTCTGTTGAGGAAAAAGGTAGAATATGTTAGGAATATTAACTATTTTAATTACTTCAATTAATAATTATGACCCATAAAGCAATTTACATAATGATAGTTATCATTTTTTTCTGGTAATATAATCTTAACATGTGCTCATTTAAAACTTAAGTGATTTCGTATTAAAAACTAGAAATTAATGAATTAAACAATAATTATACATCACAAAAGTGCCTAATTTATATGTGGGTAGCTCCAGAAAACGGAGAGCCGGAATTAATTAACTGGGTATTCAATAGAGAAATTTACTAATATCTTCGAGAAAACATCGGAATTAGCTAATTAATGATTAGCTGAAAGCAATTATTTTGCTATTTTATTTCAAGCATCAATAATGGGAAAATCGCTGTTTGGAAAATTAAATCTTTTCTTCGGAGGGCATTGAATTTCTTCAGAAATACTTTTTGAATGAAACCTGTTTCCTGACTAACTTCTTTATTCTATTTAATTTTAAAAGGATCATAATGCTCCTACTTCAAAATGATTTTCTATACAGCACTGAAATAAGGCTTGTATATCAAAATATGCTATCTGTGATTTTAATTCAAAGAATAAAGAATTTTTTATTGTATTTGAATAATTTCCACTTAGATGCTTTTTATTCAATTCTTAAACTTACTACGTAAACTTATTTCGAATTATTACTTTTATTATTTTTTACAAATTTTATATAATTTGCAATACTCCTATGCACTTAGAAGGCTCTACGGTATTTTTGAAAATATTGGAGCCTCTTAGAAGAATTTACTACTGTAGAAATCGATTTATTTGATTTGATTTCGTTTATTGATTTTAAAATCCTTCTCTAAAAACAAAAAGAGATATTAATGAAAATTTTAAAAAGTTTGAGCAGTGATTATATGTAGCATTTAAATCAGTTCTTTGAATTTCCATCTTTTTTAACAAGATATGTAGGAGTTTATGATATATACAGTAGGATTTACACACATATATCCAAAAAGTTTGCAGCTAAATTGATATTGAAGCCAACAGTTGTCTAATTTTGAAGTTGGGAATCTATACCTATAATCCATATACCTCAGCAGCAGAATTTCAATATTTTGTCGACAATGGAAAGAAAAAAAATGCTTATTTCTAGTGTTTCTGGTACCTTTATTTTAAAATTACAAAAAAAGTTCAATTAAAATTACCATATCAATTAACTACAATTAAAATACAACTAAAACATATATATTATATAAAAGTCACTTGCTCAACAATAATTATGAAAATATAATTATGAATATCTAATACAACTTCTCTGTGTAGTTAACCTCATTGTAAGAATAGTCGAGCTTATTAGATAGTTCTAAGAAATGTGGTATAAATGCCTAGCCATTAACACCCGGCCTTGATGTCCATCTTAGTGATCATTGCCGATTTCGCGACGATTCTTGACTATACCGGAATCTTGATTATATCTCTACTAGGAATAGAGATTCATAATCTCTTCTAGAACATTCTATGCATTTTCACAGGAACTATAATAGTATAAGCTCAGACACGAGAGGGGTAGTTGAATGATTATCTCTTTGGAGTGTTGATTACTAGTCTTTCTTTGGAGTCTTTCCTGCAGTTGTAGTTGTCTAATGTTGTCGGGTGTGCTACTGTTTTTTGCATACATTGGTGGCTATATTTTTATTACTTCAGTTTTCATGCTTTTATGTGGAAAAAGGCATCTTTATTCGTCTGCGAATTTGTTGGAGTTAACCATAACAATATTTTAAAAAAAATTTAAACCAACACCATCTACTGGATAAACATGAAATAGCATATGCAATCTGAATATTAATAGTATGAGTAAAGCTTCTTTACTGCCCTATTTTTAAGATTTTACAGATGTTTCACGCTTGACATTATAGCAATGATCAACTGTTATATATATATATATATATATATATATATATATATATATATATATATAATAGTTGATTATTGGATCAATGATCTAATGGAAGTGCTCGCTGTTTGGCCATCCCAGATTCACTGCTTTCAAAAGCAACCGTTTAGTCACTATCCACTTCTATTGAGAGATTTCATAAGTTTAATTTTATAGACAAGAAAAGTCGTGTAGCATCAAAATTGGAACTAATCCGATACAAATCAAATCAAAAATGGTAATTAATTCCAAATTCAAATCCTGGTCATATTAGATGCAGATAAAATTCTGAATTATGAAACTCTAAAAGCCTACAAAGCATAAAAAATATTTAAATAGAAAACTTTTTTAATTATAATGTGAGATTTTTTTTATCACTTGGGACATCTCAGTATTGCATTTTTCCTTAAATATGCATATTTCTAGAAAAAAACATTGAATAAAACTGTTAATTTCCTGAGAAATTTCGATTCATGAAATTCTAAAAATTTTGGATAATCATTAAAAAAACTTCGGTAAACAGGTTTCTTTTTCAAATAAGCACAACTTTTTTTAATGTTTTTTTAACTCATTAAAATTTCTCGTTACACTTCTAAAGCAGTAGTTTTGAATAATGAATAAATTGAGTACCGACTAGAGTCATTTGAGCGAATTCGAGCAAACATTCAAAAATTCACTAATTGTTATTATTTTATCGCAAAAAAGTAAGCGAAACATTTTTTTAAAAAAATATCGTCCCTTTTTATTTTTAGTTAATTTATGCACATACCATTTCTGAGAATTTAAGAATGAATGAATAATTTAAGAAATGCATGCATTGCATTCCATGCATCAATATTATTTTAAAATTTATTTAAAGTATAAATATACTTACTACAAGGGTGTTTCTGAAGTTTGCAGACAATCTCAAGATGTTTCTAATTATTCTTTTAAACATTTCTTCAATATTTAATTCTTCGTCAATAATAGGGAGTTAAATTATCAGATATTTGGATTGTATAGGTAAATTATGATTTTGACTCTGTACATGAATGAAAAGGGGAAAATTCAACACAAATTCTTTTATATAGTTTTTGTGTGTGAATTTTATAGCAAAAATGCATACAACTCGATAAAAATAAATTAACCATAATAATAATTTTAATACCAAATCAATAAGATTTACAATTACTGTGTTACAATTTACAGTAATATATAAATTAATTCACAATACATCATAATTACATGAAAAATAACAACTTTTATAATTTACTGCATTTGAAAAAATGGAGTGCATGGACATTTGTGATTTTTAGAAATGCAAAGTAGGTAAAGTTCATATTGATAAGCAATTGGCTTGCCGGCGATATTGGCTATATTTAATTTCAATTAAATAGTTTAGATAAAATTTTAGATCATGATTTTATCAAACCTCAAAACTTTTTATATTTTTTATCATAGTGTATTTGAATTAGATATATGTTTATTATATAATTTATATAATAGAGACCAATTTCATAATATTTTAGGACTTTTATAAGTAATTTATCAATCTTCTACACATTTTTTTTTTATTTTAGCATCACTTTTTCATGCATTTTGTATGCTACGATATTGTATCACATTTCGGGGTTCGTGCAGATTGAGAGTGGATAAAACAATCTCTCGAAAATCACATTCGTAGAGCTCTCTAAAAGATATTGGAAATTACAGCAATTACGACTCGTTATTCCACAGCCTAAATTGAACTAATACAACAGGAAACGCTTCCAATCACACGAGCCTCTTAATACGTCAGACAGACAACAGCTTCAGTGCACTAGACTAACACTCAAGTCTTCAGTACTCTAACCATCATCAATGGGGCGGTGATATTTATACTTGACTTGGCATGAGAATCCAGGACTTTCTTGGCTAAAGTCCTAGATTTAAATCTTGGCATGAAAATCTAGGACTTTTCGCCTTTTCGTTCTTAATATCTCGCTAGAGTTTAGGTGATAAAATTTTCCAGGGCTTTCTATTTTCCACCTAACTTCGTCAAGTTAGAGTCCAAAATCTCGCCAAAACGTCGCCAAATCACGGGAATTGTCGTTATTGCATAAAATAAGCTTATATTGCACGATTTTTACCACAGAATATGAGTATTTCAGATTTTCATGAGATATTTCAAGACAAATATAAATATTTACAAAATTTGTAAAAATATTGAATAAAATCCTACTCTTTCATTAAGGAAAAAAATCAAGGGAACAGATATTTGTTAAAAGAATGAAAACGATTTTGGATTCATAAATAACAACCCAAATATTATTGTAATCATACTTAAAAATATTTTTAAAAGTTAATGATACCAAGAATAAAAAAATTTTAACAACTAAATTGATATTATTAGAAATAAAAAATTTTTAGACTTTAAAAGAGCGTAAAAATTATTTTTATTGGCATATTTTCAGAGGTTATAACGAGAAAATTTCAAAATTCAGCTTATTTTTCAAATAATTAATGTTTCAAAAAACCTCTCCGAGATAAATATACTCATTCCGTAAAGTATATATGCTCCAAATTTCACAGGAATGGATCAAACAATTTGGTCTGATAAATTCCAACAAACACATACTCATCTTTATAGTCAGTAGATGTGTTTATAAGTGTTACTGATTCTTATAAAGCCATAATCGCATTACAAATGTTTTTTTCGTGATATTTTTTTGCTGGGCTAAGATAATATCTTCATTTTTTTATGCTCTGATAGATAAATCACAATAACAAATATCACGAATTGATTTAAGGTATCCGAACACGTTGAAAATGTCAATTCCCCCCCCCCCCAAAATGACATTTAAAAAAATTATTTTATTCCATAGAATAGTCTTTGAGCTATCCAAAACAGGTTTATTGTTGTCTCTTCATTAATTAGGTCAAGATATTAATATTTTCGTAATGATCGGTAAACTGGAAGTGGGCATTTAATAACTGGAAATACCGATTTAAAAGCTAAAAAAAGTTAAAAATTTGTATAA
>JAPMOQ010005572.1:6675040-6710033 GCA_026543055.1 Argiope trifasciata
TGTGTGTGTGTGTGTGTGTGTGTGTGTGTGTGTGTGTGTGTGTGTGTCATTTCAATCACATTCTAATAAAGTAAAAATTATTTACAGCAAGGAAAATAATAATAATAATAAAGACATTAACAATTAGGACAGGACAGGCTATTGACATTAGAGATAAAAGTAAAATATTTAGATGACACAAAGGTCGAAGTCTAACTAAATGCCCCAAGGCAAAAATATGTGCTACCGTAGCTATTAAATAACCATGATATCGAAACGAATGACCCACTCTCTCTGTGTCTGTCGGGCGAATTCCTACAGCTTGCTTTTTTTAAAATTTGAGGCAGCATACTTACTAGCAGCATGGGCAAGCAGAAGTGACGGAAAAGGGCAGAAGTTTATTTTCCCTCGCGTTACATAGCATATTTTGATAGAGAAAACATTGTTTACAGTAGATTATTAATTAGCTAATAGATTATTAAGTTTCTCATAGGGATTTCTGAGCATGTGACTTTCAAAGCAGGGGAAACACAGGGATCTTTTAAAAAGGAATGTGCTTACTGAAGGTTTTTCTAGCCCCTCACGCGGAGAGTGTGAAAGTTGACTTTTAGCTTATTCTGAAATTTTACAAAGCGTGTCTTGAATTAAGTAGAGAAAAGGAATCGGAGCAGGAAATAAGAGAATATTTTAGAATGAAGTTACTATGGGCTAGATATAACGCTTTAGAAATTAATTTGGATTTAAATTAGATGTTAAAATATCCTTACACACGCACACACACATACATATATAGTTTTTATGCATAATATTTTATTAGATATAAAAATATATGAAGCAAAAAGTGTTAACAATCGTATACTGAAATCCTAAACACCAAATGAAATTGAAGATTCACATATTAACCGAAAGACATTCTGTCCCATTTATTCAGGCTATCAGGATATAAATTCAATAGTACTATTCGATCGATGAGAAGTACCTACATTTATAGGTCTTCTGTAACAATTAATCATTCATCACACTTTAGGAAACATCTAGTCTATGATTATTTACCGAGCGATTATAGCAAAATCTGATTAGACCAAAGTGGAAACACAAATTCTTATCGTTTTGAGGCAAATCATGTATAAAAGGCGTTGAGGGTAAGAAAATTTTGAGATATAGGTGTGAGGAATACAGTAGACTCAAATTGTGACATGTGAATATGAATAGGTGAGCCGTAAGATACTGTTTTTTCTAGGGCAGTTATCTTACCAATACCTTTATAATGGTGTTCTGAATGCACATATATATTTTTATGTTTAAAACTATTCATCAACAGATGATATACGATCTATAAAAGTGTCTTTATCTTGAATAGTCTTCACTTCTGAAAATTTTCCAAATATTGTTTTTATAGTATAAAGGAAAGCCTAAAAAAATTTCAAACATTTAAAATTGGCAACATGGATAGCAATATTTCGTTTCATTTGATAAGAAATATTATGAAAAAAAACCAAGTCAATAATACAAATCAAGTTAATAATCCCACACGTATGTAATTAGATAATCTAAAAAATATAGTGGCAATCCACAAACAGAAAGAAGAATAAATAAAAATTTGTTAAATTAGAAAAAAAGAGATTGACCATTAAATTGGTCATATTCTGAAATATTTTAAGAAACAATTCACCTTACTTTCGCATAATATTTTATCCAATAATATTTAATTTGATAGCAATATGCACTTATTTTTATCGATTAATCATTTATATTATTCATTTTATCCCTCCACAACTGCTGTATCTTTTCACTATAACAAATGACAAATGATTGGGGAATGTAAAATTCTAAACAGGTAATAGGGCATGTAGTTTATCAGCAATCCGCGTAATTAGTTCAGTATAATTATACGCAAAATCAGCCATGTGTGACAGGAAATGGAAAGTGTTTTCCATGACATAATTACTACACAATCGTATAAATATCTGACAATTCGCTTCCAAAATCGTGCTTAACAACACTACAAAAAAGAATCAAATTTGAAATGTATTATCTTCCGGAACAAGAGTTTTAACAGATAATTCGAATTGATTTAAAGGGGCTTTTACAATAATGGCAAAATTTTCAATAGCTAAATCAGTTTCCGGAATTCGAAAAAGCGAATGCAAATCGTTTTAGACAGGTTGTAAGCATAGGTTTTCATATTTAAAGGAAATATCCTGCTATTGTATTTTAAATAGCTATTTTTATATAATGCCACGTGTATATCTGCAGCGAAGTTAATGATGTGTTTGCGAGCAGGTTTATAATAAAAAAGGCTAATTAATCAATGTTCTCGCGAAGCAATATATTAAATTGAAGAATAAGTGAATGTTAACACTGGCAAATGGGCTTAGAGCAAAAAAAAAACAATTCAAGCATAGTTTGTGACAATAAACGCAAAAAGTATCTGATATCTCCCGAGTAATTCAAAAAATATTGTGAAATCGATGGTAGATCCAAAAAAATTTAAACCCTATTCTGGATGACGATAAATTCCCATACGGGTAATGGTTTATAATGT
The DNA here is from genome assembly GCA_026543055.1 of Argiope trifasciata. Taxonomy (NCBI): domain Eukaryota; kingdom Metazoa; phylum Arthropoda; class Arachnida; order Araneae; family Araneidae; genus Argiope; species Argiope trifasciata. The sequence goes on from JAPMOQ010005572.1 coordinate 6,677,565, forward strand.
GATAAATATCACAATTATTGTATAGTACCTTAACCTTCTAGCGGGCACGCGTATGTGAGAGATACACTAGAGATTAATTTAGTTTTATACCTTTAAACCTGGCGGGGTTGTGAACACCTGTCCTCGGCTATTTGTCCCCCTCCCTTTGACAAACTTTCAGTTGTCGTCGTAAGTTTGCGGCGGTAATAGGTCTCTGCCGATCAGATATTTGTATTTTAGAGATACGTCCGACCGTTCCTGTAAGTTTTTGTTACATTTCATTTTGTAAAATTTTACAAATAAATTTATGTTGTTTTCGACTGGCGACAGTTGGCAAATGCACTTACGAAAGAAAATGTTGAAAAAAAGCATCCACGTTCCTACAAAGTGAGCTAAAATTAAAGGTTCTAAAGAGAAAAGCTGAACTAGGCATTGAAGAAGTGGAAGAAAATGCAAATTCTGCCCAAAAAAAAGAGGACTAGAATCACGAGGTTCATTTGTGAGATTTGCCAGAAATCTCTATATTTGGAGAACACTAAACACATTTGTTCGAATTGCAAAGTTGCAATGAAATAATAATGAAACTATATTCTTCCTTTTCATATCTAACTGCCAATTACAATTTCATTTTTATAACTACATTCTGTATTTTATGCACTTCTATATTTTATATGCAAATTGTTCTATCAAAATATAGGCAATTTCATTTGCATTATTTTTAAATCAATTCAGTTAAGCTGTGTTCATTTTATATTGTTATTGCAATCTACGTTTATATTATTTCTGCTTCTTTTTAAATAAAAAATGTTTAAAGTAATTGTAGTTACTAATATTAAGCTATTTACAACATGATTTTAGTAGTTACGCTTTTAAAATTTTAAATTTACTATAGCGTATGTGAGAAATACGCTCGCCCTTTCATGTTGATATGAAGGCCACACACGCTGGAAGGTTAAGGGATTTAGCAAGAATTCAAAAATAATCAAACACTGTTTAAAGTGCCATGTGGACAATGGCTCATAATGTGATAAATATAATAGATATCTGACAGTGCCTAAGTGATTCAAAAAATCATGTGGTAATGACTTTAAGAGTAAAAAAACATTATTTATGGCGATAAAGTGCCACATGGGAGATGGATTATAATGTGATTCTATATATACCAAATATCTGACAGTTTTTGAGTAATTCAAAACTATATAAAAAGGACATTAGGGCCAAAAGAAAGCATACATTATTTAAGAAGATAAAGTGCTGTATGTGCTATGGTTTACAATGAAATAAACATGAAAAATACCTGATAATAGGCGAGTAATTATGAAATCCTATAAAAATAACATTATAGCCGAAAAAAGGCGTATACTGCGTATGATTATAAAGTATCAGATAGACGATGATTTATAATGTGATAAACTTCACAGATATCTGATAATTAAAATAATTTTTTAAAAAATGTGGAGCTGTTTTTAGAGCCAAAACAATTTTAACATTACTCAATTTAGGACAATAAAGGGAAATATGGTCAATTATTTATAATGTGATAAACATAACAAATACCTGATAATCCTTGCATAAATGAAAAAAATAATAAGAAAATGATGTTAGAATTAAAAAAATTCAAACACCATATATGACAAGTTCCATATGGGCAATTTTTAATACAGGGAAAAACGTAACAAATATATGATAATCTTTCAATGATTTTAAAACAATCGTGTAAAAATGTTGTTAGAGCCAAAAACAGGTAACATGATTCAATTTACGAATATAAAGTGCCAGATGGGCAATGTTTTATTACGCGATGAACGTAACAAATATTTGATATTCGAGTAATTCAAAAAATCGTATGAAAATGATGTTAAAGATTAAAAAAAAACAATTAACCCTATTCTCGTTGGCAATAAAGTGCCGCATGATAAATGGTTTATAAAGTGATAAATTATGAATGAGTAATTCAAAAAATAGCTTGAAAAAGATGTTAGAGTCAAAAAAATCACCACTATTCAGTTTGTGATAGTAAAATGCCATATGGTCAACATGATTTGTTATGTGATATATGTAACAAATACCTGATAATCTCTGAATAATTCAAAAAAATCGTATGAATATGACATTAGAGTTCAAAATATTCAACACTATATGAAAATAAAGTGTTGTATGGGCAATGGTATATAAAGATTTAAAAATAGAAAAATATCATACAATAGAAGTGAAATTGATTTTTTTTTTTTTTGAAAATAGCAATATGTACGTTTTTAATATAAAAAAAGATGTGGTTGCTTTCAAAAAAGATATGGTTTCTTTCAAGCAATATTCAAACTTATTACTATTTCAGCAACAAAGAAGGTTTTCATTTGAAAGAATAAAATTCGCAAACGCTATAAATTCCTGCCATGAGATGAAACAATTTTTTCTCAAACAATTCCGATTTTTGTCCTTATGCGAGCGCATCACTTCCTTTAATTTACATAATTTTTTCTTCCAAATTTCAAATAGGTTTGTCAGAATTTTTTATCCTAGTGTTTATTGTATATTTTCGAAAATTATTTTCATAATTTCAATTATTTTTCATAATGCATAATTGAACCTTTCGAACCACAGCTTACTGAACAACCAAAGCATATCTAGAACAACTTCGATGGTCAAAAAGTCTTGATGAAATGAAAAAAAAATAAATGATAATAAAGCTATTCGTCTATGTTAAATTCCATAATTAATTTCTAAATATATATATTAAGTAACTTTTTAAAAAAATTAAATCAGAAAATACGAAGTGCATAAATGCTTCAAAGAACACAAAATGATTTATTTCTGTGTTTAGTTAAATTTTCAAAGAAATTTCTCGTAATTATTTTTCAACCTAACTGTTAAACTCTGAATTTAAAAACATTATGACTTATTATCTAAGAAATACTGAAATATCGTAACGCTTTAAATGTTATGACCTTTTTAAATAGTACAGTATATATTTAAAAATAAATTTTAATAGTATAGTATAGTATAGTATTTAAATTAAAAGGGGGTGGTAAAAAATCATTTAAAAACTTTTCATTTTTCCAAAAATAAAATTAAAATAACTTTAGTAATTGTGAAAACAAAGTTCATTACATATACATTTTGAGTCATAAATAGAGCCAATAAAAGCCCGTATTTATTAAGAAAAAGTACAGGCATTTACTTGAAATGTGATTTTTTTTTTTGTATATTAAATTATGGATTTCACCACTATTTGAGAACGGTCTTAATTTTTACTTTTTGCCATTTCCTAGATTTAAAAAAAACATAACTTTTATTACAAAATTGGAAAGAACGGATGGAATATGAAGCTTCAACATTTTTATTCCTGAATGTCTGCTTCAGCTTTATACTTCTACTCAGGAATCAAAACAACATTTACAGAGACTTTTTGAGGTTTCAAACATAATTTTATCAAATTCATGTTCGTCATAATAGATATTAATACACCGAAAAAAATATGGAGTTATTTTATAATGGGAAAATGGATAATATGGAATTCGTTTGTCTTCCGTGCGACCAAATATTTTTAAACATCATTCATATAATGATGTTAATGCTGAATGTAGATATCCTTTTGCCACTTTTAAAATTGTTTTGTCTTTTCAGCTCAGTGTCTTCAGAACGAGAAAATTATGCCTGTTAAATAAACTCTGCTCCTAAGAAAAAAGTCACTCGGAGAGATATCAAGGAAATAGCTGTCGGTAGTAGAAGTACTAGGATAGGTTTTTTTCTGGTGGGTGAGGAGGGGCAAGAACAATTTCACATTAAAGAAAGAACTGTGAAATGCTAACATAATGTGGCAGATTATTCGCTATTTGGCATTCTTTCAGGGTGAAGTTTTGATTCCTAAATTGCCAACTAGGTGAATGGCTGCATTAATTTGAAAATTAACGAGCTGATTTCAACCAAATTTTTCACACTTATTCATTAGTAAAAAAATAATACTGTCAATTTTACGAAATTATATGTATAAAAGTACATACTACAAAATGAAAACGAAACTGAAAACACTACAATGTAGTTAGTGTCTAAAGAAAGCAATCGTTTAAACTTAATTTTGGTTGACAAAATTTTTAATAAAAATTAAAATATTTTTATAGATAAAGTTGTTAAATTTCAAATTAAAATTATTAATACTAGAGAAAAAATATATTGAACTAAAATTCTTATCCTAAAGAAAAAAACATTTGGGGGGAGAGAGTGAGATGTCTTAAGATAACGTGAAAGTCGTTTTGTGACACATTATTTTCCAATATTTTATTGAAAAACAATAAAAATTTAATTTTTAATGAACTAATATTTTTAATCATATCTAGAATTTGAAACGCTGACTTTTACCTTCTTGCTATCTCACTTATATATCATTAGTATCAAATATATTGACATCGTATAAAAACTGTAAATTTTTATGATAGAAATAAACGCTTATGTTTATACATATATTTACAGTCATATTATTCAATAAAACATTTTATTATTTACATACTAATCATTATCTCTAATTCTTTTATTATCATTAGTTCGTTTCCAATCAAATTATATTCAAATCCCATCTAATATCATAAAAAGAATTTGTTCATGTCAATTACTTTATAAATGCAACTGGCAGAGTTCAATAATTCAACAATCTAGCGTGCCCTAAAGCTATTTTTCAACCACGACTACATCATTACCATCTGTTGCATAACAACATAAAAACTTCCACTCTTTTACCATCATTCACCCGATCCTCGGACAAGAACACCACTTGTTCTACATGGAGCACAGGAAATGCAAAGCAACTAAACCAAGGAATTCTCCATGTTTCCCACTCATTGTTCTAGTTCCCTGTTTGTACATTAACAGAAAGCCGATACATCATTAATCCAATAATCATGTTGTCATATCGATTGCTGTAAGGCTCTGGGAACTCGATCACGCAAGGGGAAAGGATTACGTAGCAGACGCGTGAGGCGCGGTCGTCTATAACGTCACGTTCGTACTGATCACGTGAGCGGATCGTCGACAAAAGGCGTGGTCAGCGTTTTCGCTGTTGGCGGTCGCTCATAAATTAAAACAACCAATTAGAATAGGTTTCTTATCACTCACTGGGGATACCAATCTCGATTGTCTTCGAATAATGGCTTTTGTCTTTTGTTGAAATTAATGCTTATTGAAATTGTGTTTTACGTTAATTGTAAATAGAATAAGGAAGAAAAACTTATGGAGAAATTTGGTCTTTCGTATCACGTATGGAAATGTTTCAAAATTCATTCTGTAATTTTCGCATGTGTCATTTCTGACATTAAAAGCTGAGAATGTTGTGATAGAAAGTTAAACGCTTTTTTAAGCTTTGTAATATAATGTCGTTAATTGCCTTTTAGTTTCGCACGCTAGCTTGTATAGGCATAAATTATTAGATAAGTACTAAGAGAGGTAAAAAGAAATACTTTTTACTTATAAAAAGATTACATATTCGAACAATCTGTAATATTTATTTGCTAAATACAATGCAACATACTTAATTTGAAGTTGATAGAACTAGAATAAAATTTGATTGATCTAATTTTAAAGACTGAATCTAAAATATGTTCAATAAAAGAAAAAGGTATTTTTGAACTTAAAAAAATGTTAATGCATGTTTTAATATTTACTTACTTTAATGAGCAATATATAGTTAATAAGTAAACAAATAATTAAAATTTCTTTAAAATTTTCAAAATATTAATATATATAAGTAATTTTAATACGCACCACATATATAGCTCTTTGAATCCTATAGTAATAAATTCAATATTTATTGTAGTTCACATCTAACACTATATTATATTATAGCTTTTTAAAATTCTATAAAAAACTTATCACACTTTTATTGCATTATTTTAAAGAAATACTGTTCTTAATAATTAAAATATTGTATGTTTATACTACTTATATGAAATATTAAAAAAATTAGGTTCAATTTTTCATTTCACCATAACAAGAAAAGTATATTATTATTCGAAGTACATACAAATATTATTAGTTAAACGTTTTGATTTTAAAAAGGGGTGAAAAATTCTTCAACTAAATTTCCACACTGCAAACTATATGTGGAATAGCTATAGCTTAAGGAATGATTCTTTTCATAATTTACACGAACTGCGTCAATATAAGCCACATTGTTATTACTTACTTCGTTCGTATAGTGAAAAAAAATAGAGTATGCATTTTGAAATAACATCTGTAATTTTTTACTAATTTGATTCAAAATTTCACATTGTTCATTACATTTTATCCATAAAGATTTATCCAAATCTCTTTTCCTTAACTATTACCATTTGTCAATTCCTGTTTTCCTTAAACATGCATACTGACAAACAGAACAAATTAATAATTTGTAACAAAACAAAAATATTGTTCTTTATACAATTTACTCGAAAATGTCAAAGTTGTGCGACTTACTCGAAATGCTCATTGTGTCACATTCTCGAATTATTTGGTCTTATACAAAGACAAATGACTTTTGATTCTAATTCATTTTAGAACAATATTTTATTATTGTTTTCATTACAAGATCAGCATATTTGCACTCTAAAATTTGCTTAGAATTCTAATCTAATTCAAAATTTTCATGTTCTCATATCTATGAATAGGCATCCATTTAATCCTCTTACAGATTTGGCTCAAAGTATGAAATATATCTATGATTCCGGAAACAAAACTACTTGTTGTTTCTCAATTATCCAGTTTATTATCAAACTAAATCATTATGTTCATATTATAGAAAAATAAATATTTTAGTACATAAACTTTTCATTTGGTATAAATTTCTTTTCAAATCTTAAGTTGTGATGTAAGATAACAATTCATTAAATGTTTCCCATTTTTATTTTCCTCTTGTTTACAACGGACATATATAATTCCAAAATGAGTTTAAGACTGGAGAAGGGATTCAAAAATCATATATTCAAGTAAAATTATTTTTTCAATTGTTACATAATCATCTTTGTATACTCCATTTAGATAGTACGAAAAGCGAAGAAATCAAATGAAAAAATATATCTATATCAATTATATAACTATGATATATATTACCTTTGTTGTATTTATAATACCGTGTAAAAAGTTACAATATTACTGGACATATTTCTAAAAAATGCATGATTGTTTTATCTCAAGAATTAATGCTTGAATTATGCATGTTCATTCTATGCATGAATGTCTCATTTCTATTTGTGCAATAAAGAATATTATGCTTTGAAAGTCATCAAGTTTAGAGTAAATGTTGATTGAAATATATCAGCTTTCCGACTTATAGCAGCCACTTCCAAAACTAAACAAGTTTTCTAGATTAATATTTCATTTATTTTCTTAGAAGAATAAATAAAGATCATAAAACTGAAGAGTAAATAGTGATTGAAATATATCAACATTCATTCGAATTCTCATAATATCAATTTCCAAAGATAAGCAAGAAGTTTCCAGATGAACGTTTCATTTATCTCCGAAGAAGAATCAATAAAAATCATAAATTTCAGGAGTACGCCGTGATTGAAAAGTATCAACATTCATTCGGATTCCCACGAGTATTTTTGTTCGAACTGATCCCTCTTGGAAGCGATACAGGATGCGATCGCTTTATTCCGTCTCGGAAAAAAACCAACCCAGGAGGAATTAGAGCTCCGAAATCCGAACATTCCGCTTCCGTTCCAAGACTTCCACTTCCTCCATGCACCCTGCACTTGGAGTGCTAACTAAATAAAAGATTCCCGCGGACCTCCAGACACTTCGCTCCTCTGGAGCTCCTGGCGGGGATGGTAAGAGGAGAGAGAGCGAGAAAGAAAGATATGAGTGAGTGGGGATTAAGAGGGGATTGGTATTCTGAGAGGTCGTGACTCTGGAACAACAATGGGCAAAAAGGAAAAGAGGCAAAAAAAAAGCAAAAAAAGAATGAGCAGCAACTGCAAAGCAGAATAGAACAAAGTGCTGCTTGGCTGGAAGGGGAGGGGAATGGTGGAAGAAAAAATAAACAAAGAACAGTTCGTAATCCAATCTCAGCTGCCTTTCTCGCGTATGTATGATGAGATCTTCTTCCATCAGAAATAAAGGGGGGGGATATAGACGGGGGGGGGTCTGGCCACTTCATTGTGTCCTTCGGACGGACAGTGCAGTGACGGCAACAGCGCCATTTTTCTTTTGTTCTAACGTTGTCGGAGAGAAGGGAAAGTGACAGCTGATTTTCGACAGGGGAAATCGTAAATAAACGATGCCCGGACGAAATTGGATTCTCCTTTCTTGCTTCGAGGTGATCTATGTTGCCGAAGGAGAGGACTGTGGATTATCCTTCTCCACGACTTCGAAGGAGAAGAAAAAAAAACTTCATGCCTTGCCTTTATCGTTTCGCAGATTGAATAGAACGAAAATACGAATTATCAATTAATTTCAAAGTTTTCAGTCATTGAGAAATGGATTTACTTCTTAAAGAACACGAAACTTTTAAAGCTAGTTGAATAAAAAGCATAATTTAATTTATTGTTTTCTGCAAAGCTTTTTGCCTCGGGATTTTTGAGGGAGAAACTAACTGGATATAGAAAGAAAGAAAGTTAAAAAAAATCGATTCTATTTGAAATTTATAATATCAATAAATTAATCCATAAAAATCAATGAATGACAATAAATTTCATAGCTCAAACTAGATGAAGGATAAAATTCGTGTTATAAGTTTTCTTTTAAAAGCAAATAACAAAAATATAGATAGAAAACTATTGTATAACGCCTCTTAGATTGACTGTAAATGAGAGGTCAAAAAATGAATTTAACAAATGTGTTTACGGAAGACATTTATTTTAAAAACTTTAATATAATTTAGTTGTTTCATGTTTAAAATATCGAATTTTGATATCGATTTCATATTCACTATCAGAAGCAGTACAGTTTTGAAATTTTAAAAGTTTGCGAAAACTAGATTGCAATTTTAATGTTTTCACATCCGAATCAGGAGTTAATTAATTTTAAAAAACTATGCACTTACCATCACTTAGTAGAGAACTTTTGGAAATTAATTTAAGATTACATCATATTATAATAAATCTATATAGTAGTATTATCTAATCTATATAGTACAATGTTTCTCAACCTTTTAGTATTCCCGGCCCAATTTTCAATCATAATTTTCATCGCGCCCCCCCCTCCCCACCACATACAATAAATGTATACAATAATAATGTATTTTGAAAATTTTGGCGCTAAACCTACACTACAACCTTAATTTTAAAATTTACAAATTACCAAGAATACGGAGATTTATTGACATTTTGCAACAGCGATCCTCAGCATTGAAAAAACAAGAATCCTATGCCTTTTTATTGCTCTTGCGTCCCGCCATGTCGGGCATTCTCACGGTTTCGTGCGAAATTTTGATTTGTCTGGAATTTGTCTGGTCAGCTTAAAAGTTGTTAGGAGCGTGTGCAGATGTGAACAAACGTTTTCTCAAAGGGAGAAGTAGAAAGTTCTATTCTATTTTAATTCCAGACAATCTCATTCGAGTCGATCCTTCTATCCCTATTGAATCTATTCTGAATGCGTATGTTATATATATATTGTGTATTTGCAATTCACCGTATTAAATATGCACGGCAGGAGACTTATGCAGAATCATGGATAAATTTTTAAGCGGGGGTAAGCGAGCATTAGACAATAGACAAGTATCAACAAGTACACAGACAAGCGTGGTTCCGAAAATAAAATCAAGAAAATATTCTCAAGAATACTTAAATTTTGGGTTTACTAATGCTGAAGTAAATGAAGAAGAAAGGCCCCTGTGTATCATTTGCTCAAAAATGTTGGTGGCAGACAGCATGAAACCTAATAAACTTAAATAACATTTGGAAACGCTTCATACGTACGTAAACAAACCCAGAAAATTCTTCGAATTAAAATTAAAATCATATGAAAAGAAAAACTTTGTTTAAAAAACTTTGTCTGTGAATGAAAAAGCTTTAATTGCCTCTTACAAAGTTTCATATAAAAAAGCCAGATGTAAAAAGCCTCACATTTTTGGTGAAGAGCTTATTTTGCCAGCCGCAATTGAGATTGTGGAAATTATGTTTGGAGATAATTTTGCAAAACAATTGCAGTCTATACCTCTTTCAAATGATACTGTTGGCCATCGAATTGCTGATATAGCTGACGATGTAGAGTGTCAGCTTTTGTCGAAGTTATGCGAGAAATTGTTTTCAATACAACTCGATGTGGCAACAGATAGTAATAAAGATGCTCATTTCATTGCCTATGTTAGATTTTGTGATGATTTGTCAGTAGTAGTAGAATTACTTTTTTGCAAACCAATAAAACTCAAAGCAACAGCAATCTCATTATTTGCTATCTTAATTGATTTTATGTACGAGGCAAACATAGAATTGAAAAATAACGTCGGAATATGCACCGATGGTGCTTGTTCTATGTCCGGAAGATTCCAAAGTATTCAAGCACTTGTGAAACGAAAATAGCCACAGTGCGTCTGGACACATTGCATGATCCATAGAGAAGCTTTGGCTCCCAAAGAAATGAGTCCTGGTTTGAATATTGTGTTAACTACGGTTGTAACCGTATTAAATTATGTAAAAATGAGATACCTGAAATCAAGAATCTTTTCCGCACTTTGTAAAGACATGGGTACAGTACATTCAGCGTTACTATTTTATTGCAAAGCAAGATGGTTATCACGAGGGAAATTTTTGCAACGTGTTTATGAATTAAGAGAAGAAATCGCCGTTTTCCTAGAAGAAGAAAACAGACCGGAAGCTGAGAGTTTTCTCGATAGTTTATTTGTGATGAAATTGAGCTACATAGTCGACATATTCGAGAAATTAAACTGGAATCTTCAACTGCAAGGAGCAAATACACATATATTGGATACGAGTGATAAAGTTAATGCTTTTTGTAGGAAATTGGAATTGTGGAGTAGAAATTTAAAGCAAGAAAACTTAACAATGTTTTCAAATTTGAATGATTGTATTAAAACTTACAAGGCTGAAGAACAACATGTAAAAGTTGTTTTTGTGACTATTGAAAATCCTTTAGCAATGCTAGCAAAGAATTTTAAAAAGTACTTTCTTGCTGACGACAAACTGATATCATGTTACAAGTGGGTGAGGGATCCATTTCAAAATACTCCCGAAGGACTCTCAATTGAAGAGGAAGAAACCTTCATAGACTTCACGGCAAGTGGCAAAACCAAAAGACAATTTAGTAATAAATCACTCTTTGAATTTTGGGCAGGAGTGGATGATGAATTTTCTGCACTAAAGTCAAGAGCATTTCACCTTCTACTACCATTTTCAACATCTTACCTTTGTGAAACTGGATTTTCTGCGGTGACTTCTTTGAAGACAAAATGTAGATCTCAGGTAAATATAGAAAAAATAACTGAGAGTGTCTATTTCTTATATTAAACCCTCCTTCGAAAAACTTTGCTCTGCAAAACAAACCCAAGGAAGTCACTAATAATTATTAAATTTGTTTTTAATTTAGTAAGTTGTTTTAATTTAATAAGTTAATTATTAAAGATGTCAGAATGTATTTTGTTTTGTATGTGTTTGTTCTTTCTTTTCATTTTTTAATCAATTTTTTTAAATAACATTTCCTCTTGGATGTGCTCGCGTCCCCCCATCAGTGTGGTCGCGCCCCCCTAGGGGGGCGCGCCCCACAGGTTGAGAATCACCGATATAGTAGTATTATCTAATCTATATAGTAGTATTATAATGAATCTATATTAATGTAAATATATATTTTTAAAACTGTTTTAGTAAATGTTTCATAATAAAGCTAATGATATTTTATAAAAGCCCATAAATAGGTAAATATAAGCACTTAGTGATTCCGTTTGTTATTAAATATATTAATGTATATAACAGGTTTGTTACGTTGGAATTAAATTTTTTTGTATTTTAGTTCATTAAAATTTTTATTGAATGGATAAATAAAGTAACAGTTAGATATTCAATAAATTATTGAAAGAATACAATCATTTTAGATAACTTTATATATATAACTTAAAAATAATAATGAATTTTTATTTTTTATTATTTCTCGTATCATATATTTATGAATACGCGCTAGAAGGCTCTTTTCTGCAATGTATCATATTATTTTGTTAACAAGATGTCTTCAAACTGATTCTTTAAGAGACGATTGGTTTTTTTACTAACACCTGCATTATAAGATGTATAAAGGTTTGGAATCTCAAACGAATTCGCGATAAGCAATCTAAATCAGATGGTGTAGAGTGGGTGAGGATTAAAATTTTCATTTCCTTTAGCTTTTTTAAGGAAAAGCAAGAGATAAATCAAATTAGATTAATGCCCGTATCATCATAACAATTTTTTTTAATTAATAGGTTTTGCAGTATTTGCTGCTTTTGTTAAGGCTCACTATCTAGTTTTGAAACAGTCTCTGAAACATGCATTTTTCCCAATATTTCTCATTTTAAACCAACGCGATTATCAAAATTCAAAATTTTGATTTATGTAATAACTAAAATTAAATTTATTGTACTCATTATTAACGCATTCTACTTAATAACTGAAAAAATGTAAGCCCTTAAATCGTTCTGAAGTACTATTTTTGTCCTTTTAATTAATTACTTTAATTTAATCAATGTGCGTTGAATCAGATATGCGATTGTAAAAGAAATGGTTAAATCCATGCCGATTAATAAAACTCAATAATTTAAAAAAAATTCTCATTCATTTATTTTATATGATGACATTTATCTCCTTGTTACTGTTTCAGTCACCTTGAATTCAAGATTTTATCGGTGAATATAAAACGCATATATTTAACACGTTGGCTGCCGTATTATTCACTTCGCGTAGCTTCAAAAGTTAGTCATTTGGTGCGAGTAGAATAAGGATATGTTTAATTTTTATCTCTTTGTCTTAACAGGCAAATGAATCCCTATGATTCATGTATACTATAATGTTTTGATCCTAATCGATCAGAATTTCAGACAATTGTTTACAGCTATATATTTACATAAGAACAACTTGTTCTAATCTAGTGTAAAATATTTGATATTTACACCATGTGGAAGTTGATGATATTTCCATTCGAAGGTTGCTGGTTTATCGTGAAAAGGTTTACCTTTTACTCTCGCCTCTTTATATAACTTATTTTTTAATACGCATTCAACTTAAAGATTAAAAAAATATTTAAATTTATAGAGAATGAATTCAAACATTCATCTTTATATGTATATTTATTCAAAACTTACTTCAATTTCAGCAATTTATTTGAAAATATGAGAACTTCCATTAAATACATAAGATTTCTTAATGATTATTTACCCTTTCTGTTGAATCTACAAAAATCAAAATGATTCTTGGGACTTCAAACGACAACATTCTCTATTTAGCAGCCTTCCAAAAAAATAAAGAAGAGAAATTGCCTCAACCTATCAGCATATGTAAAACATCGAACGAATTGAACTTTAATTGACATTTTTACTGACATTGTTTACTCTGCTTGTCCACGTGCCTCCAGAGTCAAAAGGAGAAGAAGAAAAAATTTAATCTTGTTCTTTACCACGATTCTTTTTCTCTCTGATTCAGCCCATTTCCCTAGAGCAGGGGTGGAGGGCCGGAGACATTGTAAACAAGCTAAAGCAAATATTTGTTCGCAATAAAACCGTCGGTTTAGATCCGCATTCGCCAATTCCGAATGTTTCTTTAACGTTTTGCCGATGGTGGAAGCGGCAGTCGTTTTGCCAGGAAAGCGCCGATGCAAAATATTCGGGAACAGTTCTTATTTTCTTTGCTTTGCTCTCCAGAAGTTCGGTTTTATGCTTTGCCCATATAAACTTCCTGCTGTGCGCCGGTAGGAAATCCAATACGATAAATGCCTGGTTTGATTGGAAATTTTGGCTGCGGGATATACTTTTCTGTATTAGTTTTTCGTGGATATTTGCATATATAAGCAAGAAAGATTTTTTTCTCTTCTGGAAAGCTACTTGAGCAACTTGTGTCTGCACAATTATGCCAGATCCTCAACTTTAGTTTTTAATGGTTGATATTTTAACTTATCCCTTTTCCTTATCTAATATATAAAATTAATTTTTGTTTACTCGTACCTTATGTGCAGCCGTATCACTCATCTGATTGTGATAAAACTTCGACAACTTGAGATGGTTACAGGCATATTGAAATTATTATGATATAAAAATATTTTTGTATTTATTTACTTCATCTATTAACCACGGATTAACCTCCAAATTACTCTCCAAGGAGACACCACCACAGATTAAGTATAAACACTAAATTGAAGCTAGAGGTTAATATTCCGTACCTATTTTATGCAAATGCTATGTAAATCGTGTGGTGTAACAGCTTTATTACAGAGTGTGCGAGTAATAAAGCTGTTACATTGTATGGTGACCAATTTTTTTAAATTTTAATTCACAATTTTATAGCATAAATATATTTTCTGTGTTTAATCAATTTTAAAAGAAAATATTGTTATCCCATTTTTAACATTAATCATGAAAATTCTGAATGAATATTAAACGAAAGATACAAAAAAATAGTTTCTTCCCTTACAATTCTAAAAGAATATATAAATCTAATTTATAAAAATGAATGTTTGTGTGTTCATATTTTATGAATTGCCGTACGTTTTGTGCGATTGCAATAAAACATTACCAAGGTTTTGATTGCGTATTATCAATTATTGATTCAAACTAGATTTTTCTTTCTCAAAAAGGAAATAAATATCATTTTTCCTATCATTCTTTTTAAACAAGATAACTATTTTAAATTCCAAACGATATTACCAAAAAAAATTTCTTCTGCGACAGCAATGAGCAGGATTCCAAATAGCAATAAATAGAAAAAGATAAATTATTGGAATAATCAAAACTTTGACTCTCTCCAGATTTTTACGAATAGTCAAGTAACTCGAAAATGAATTGAAATAGAATTAAAAAAAAATTGGAATTTACTCTTAATACTACATTTATAGATAACTTAAAATATTTAGAAGCAATTCGCCCAAGAGAAGTACGATTTTAACTATATGTTTCGTAAATAATATTTTATATAGTAAGTACATAGAAGTTCTTCTTTATTTTAGAGACTAAACTGTAAGTTATGATTTCACATGGAAAATTTTGGGCGAAAATTGTAACTGTGTATATGAATTCAGAAGAATGGAACGTTATTGCATTCTCTAAACCCCCTAAGATAGCTTAATTTAATTTGATTAACATACTGTAAGATAACAATAGGTGTTAATATAGTTCATGTTAGTTATAGTTATAGTTATTTTTTATGCTGGTAAAAAATGCCATAATGAGTTTGAATTTTAAGAGCAAATGATAAGTGTAAATTTTGATTAAATTTTATTATAATGATAATAATCTAATATAATTAGTTTATATACAATACTGTAATGAAGTTATAAATGTAGTATATCATTTTTCAAATTTAAAAAAAAATGGAATGGTCAGTTTTCTAGTGCGTGAACTCAATAAGTGTGACATGATGAGTGAATTATTTTGTAGCTTGCCTACACCAGATGGTCTCACACGAATGTTCTGGTGCTAGAATTTTGTCTTCGACCTTAAAAATCGTGACTATAATTTTCGATTGACCCCTGGGGGTACCTCTTAATTGAGGATGAGAGACTACCGGCATGGTGGTTGGATCTCGCCAATCCGGTGGGTACACAAAAGGTGTGAGATCCTATCTACATCCCACTCTTTCCATCGATGGTGTAGTTGTACCGTGGTCGGTGATGGCCCTTAGGATTCGACCACAGTTCCCGCCAGTGTTACTGTAGCGGCATTTCGATCATTCAGTATTTATTTCCGAGTGCCATCAGATGGTACGGAGAGTCAGTAATATGGCTATGCTTTTCAATTTGGTGGATCGCTTTGAGCGACTAAATCTTTGTTCAGTATGATGATTGGATGGGGCGTAGTTATTTTCTAAATATTACTACCCAGTTTGAAAGTATCAATAAAATAATATTGGACAGTCTAAATTATTCTTAACCACCTCAGATAACGGAGACGACATTCCAGCTGGTCCCTCTGTCTTCAAGCTTTCGCACTGGACCAGCTGAAGAACATTTAGCGCATGACACCAGACTGATAATACATAAGACCTGCACTCAGAATGAATTTTTAATGGAGTCGAGCTTCACATAAGGAGCTTTTCGGCCACGATGCCAAAGCTTAGCTTTAGACCACCTACATTGGACATTTTTCGATTATGATCGAATTTCTCATTTAGCATTTACAAAAGTGAAACGTTCGGTGTGATCTATACTGAATACACTTTGGTACAGTTCTCCAAATTGTATAGAGCTGGCATAGTTTTCCAATTACCCTATTTTCCCTATTCCATTCCGAGATGCAGTACAATTTATTTACAAGCAAGAAGCAACGAAATAAATCAATTTACATCACAATAAAAGCGCGAAAAGTGAAATGAGCGTCAGGAATGTTCATCCCAATGGTTATATACAATGAGATTCTGATAGGGATTTCTTTACACCTGTCGATTTAGACAAGGAAATTATAGGTATATTTTTAAAGAATTTTCGTGATTTGTCAATTTTTTTATCCCTTCACTGGGACCATGTGAAAGTACAGATTTAAGCATTTTTACAGAGCACCCTGAAACATTAATGAAATATGGAGGTGACATTGGATCAGAAAATAGGGAAATATTTCAGACATAAACTATAATGGGCTGAATTAAGATAAAACTTTAAGAATTAATAAAGATAATAATTTGGATTTGATAACATCGTTACATATAATTTCTGAACATTATCTCAAAAAGTAATAAAGATGTATATTCTTCATGTACAGATTAAGGAAAAAAAGATTATCTATATAGAGCTACACAAATCATTTAAATAATTTATACCTACACATATTCAAAGAATTGTTTTATTCTTAAAGTTAGGTTCAAATCTTGTTATTTATACCTATAACAAAATTAAATGAATAGTAATCACTTAGATATATGTTTCTCATACAGATATAAAAACATCATTTTGCATGAAAATTTAAGACTTGTTTAAAAGTTACTTGGTTTGAAATTTACATTATATATATTTTCAAAGTTATATGGTTACAAAGTTTACCCATTACGAAGTTACTCTCCAAAATATTATTAAAATTATATCTCCAAAATATTATTAAATTATATACATTTGTAATATTATATTATAATTTTCAGACACATTATTATATATGTGACGGAACATGTTTATGTATCATTAATTTAAAAAATAATTTGTAATGAAATTAATATATAAAACGCCGATATGAAAATATTATTTTGCAGGAAAGTTTTTGAATAAAATTTCTGCCCGATTTTATACAACACTTTTCATTATTAAATTATTCACAAAAAATACTATCAAAATTTGGGATGTAACTATAATTTCTTCAAAAGTAGCTTACAAAGAATAAAATTAAATTTTAAAATGAATACTTTCCACCTTACGTTAGCGTTTTTATTTCGCATTCCTCACTCGCAGAAACAGACAAAAGAATTACATACTGATCCATTTAAATCACTAAATAATTCTTTCTCTTTCCGGTACTGCTAACTCACCCGATAAAACTAAACACGAAGCGCCACCAGCAATTACTTTTTTTCCGACTTCCCCTCCCCATAAACCTAGCATGCATTTTAAATTACTCTCTACATTCAAAGTCACTGAAAAATTTGTTAACTCCATTAACCGAAACATACACATTTTATGACTAGTCATTACCGTAATTTATACCACACACTGCCTATTTCTAGGCAATTATTCCCAGTAAATTTTTTCTTGTCCATTTTTATGCATACCAAGAAGGTAGCTAACCTAGTCTCATTGTATTGTACATCGCGTTCTAGAGTGTCACGCGAAACACCAGAACAGGACAAACTTAATTGTTTTGCGCAGAATGTTAATTACTCATTTCAATATTTCTCGACACCCTCCCCCTGTCCCCCTAAAAATCTCATCCCACCCTCACCCCCTCGTATGCGCGCGGTTAATTGCTTCGCCAGAGCAGGAAATTGAAAAGCGTACAACTTCCTTCCAGGCCGGGTTTTAAAAGCCAGCAAAGCCCACCATAAAGCGGAGAATGAACGCCGTCTGACCTCTTTGTTTGGCTTCACAATTTCCTGTTGGTCGAAGAATTCCCTGTCCTTTATTCAGGAATAATTCCTCATTATCTGAGTCAGCGGCTGCTTTTGGGTGCGAGGATAAAGTTCTAGGAAACTCGGAATGTCATCCATTTTTTTTTGTCCTTCCTTCCTTCCTTTTAAAAACTGCTGGATTAAGCTGCTTGCATTACCATAACTAATCTTGACCATTGTCATAGCTATGATTCTGCTGACATGTATATGTGTGTTATGGTTCAGCAACTATTTATTTAAGTAAACAACTTTCTTAATCTTACGTATACAGTATTATATCATTGTCACATCTGAATGTACATATTAGCAAATAATATGTGTACAAATTAAATTTTAGAGTAAAATCAATCATATAGGTAAATAATAAATAACTGACAAAACCCAAACATCGGTAATATTTTACCGAATTTTTACACTTAGCACTCATTATCTACGTAATAAATGCTATATGTAAAAATGTATGATAGCAGAAGTAAAACTTGTCCAAACATGAGGGTTTTATAATAAAGTGAAACGTATGATTCATCGGTGAGAAACTTCAAATCATCAGCCAAAATTTTACAGCTGCTACTTTATTCATTTTTGCTATAGCAGCACGACACATTTAACACAAATTAATAAACAAAATAAACTATATACAATCGCAACTTTTCAATACTGCATTTCACATTTTCAGCTGCCGTTCTACTCCAGACATCTTTTTCGTCCAATCTAACCAACATGTCCTCCTTCTCTCTTTCTTTTTTCCCTCCTTTTCATTTGAGTTGAGTTGCCCCAGCTGCTTCTCGTTATTCTTTTAAATCCTAGTGTTGCCACACACGAAAACAATTTGAATTTCGAACTTTACTCGTCCCTCCGGGGAAAGCACATCCGTCACAGGAGTGGCGATGCTGCAAACAAAATAAAAAACAGAGGAGAAGCCAGTCATTGTCCTTAACACACATATACAGTAATGATGAGAGCTCCAACATTTATGCAGCTCCCACAAACAAAATTTATTTTCTTTTAAATAATATCAAACATAATATGACATACGAAAAAAAATTAACCTGAGACGTCAGTTAATATTATAATAAATCAAACAATAGCAATACCTCATAAAATACAACAAAACAAATAGCAAAACAAAATGTATAACATTACAAAAAAAAATCTTATAAGAAATAGGCAAAAAAAAAAAAAAAATGACAGAGAAAATTAGCTTTCATGGCTAGATGTGTGAAAATTTAATCTAGAAAGCGCATCAGCGTTTCCATGATGACTACCCTTTCTATACGTAACGGTCATGTTATATCGTTGTAAAGCTAAAGCCCATCGAGAAAGTTTAGCTCCATGAGGAACGCTCTTCGTCAGATATGTCAAGGGATTATGATCCGAAATTATTTGTATTTCTGCACCAAATATCCAGGTGTCAAACCTTTTCAGTGCTTCTAAAACGCAAAACGCTTCCCTCTCGATAGTTGACCATTTGATCTGGGTAGGATTCAATTTTTTACTGAAAAAAGCGATTGGCATTTCCTTACCCTGCTCGTTTTTCTGAGCTAGACATGCACCAATTGCAGTGGCTGATGCATCTGTGTATAGCTGAAAGGGTTTTCCAAGGTCTGGTGTATGCAAAAATGGCATAGATGCAAGTTCTTTTTTGAGTTTCAAAAATGCTTTTTCCGCATCTTCGTTCCATGGAATGTTATTAGCTACGTTTTTCCTGGTCAAATTTGTCAAAGGTAAGACAGTTTGAGAAAAGTTGGGTATGTAGTCCCGATAATAGCTGGCTAGCCCAAGCAAACTTCTTACTTCCTTTTTCGTAGTTGGCTTCGCTAACCGCTTCATGACTTCAACCTTTTCTGGATCTGGGGAATGCTTACCGGAACCAATCACATGGCCTAGAAACTTAACTTCGGGTTTTCCGAACTCACACTTTTCTAAATTCACGGTTAATCCAACATCTCGTAATGTTTTAAATACTTTGTTTATGTGATTGAGATGTTCAACCCATGTTTTCGAAAATATTGCTAAATCATCGATATAAGCACGGCAGTATGTTTTATGTGGAGCTAGGACCTTATCCATTGATTTCTGAAACGTACTTCCGGCATTCTTCATTCCAAAAGGCAGCACATTCCATTGGTAATGACCCGAATGAGTCACAAAAGCAGTAAACGGTTTTGCTTCCTTTTTCATAGGTATCTGCCAATACCCTTTAGTAAGATCAAGTACAGTAATGAATTTGGCCTGTCCCACTTCAAATAACAGATCTTTAGCATTTCTCATTGGATAAGCATCTGGTATTGTAAAACTGTTCAATAATCTAAAATCAATACATAATCTTACAGCTCCGTTCTTTTTTGCGACACAAACCACGGGATGTGCCCATTCGCTATCACTTGGTTCAATAAGTCTCATGTCAAGCAACTCTTCGATTTGCCTATCTACTTCTTTTTGTAGACTAATGGGTACCTTATATGGTTTCAACCGTTTAGGTGAACAATTCTCTGTAACCCTGACAGAATGTCCTTCAACTTGGGCATGCCCAGGTTTTGAACTGAAAACATCTTTGTAATTACTCAAAACGTCGAAGAGATCCCGTTTTTGTTTAATACTAAGAGTACAGTTCATTTCTTCAATGTGCTTTTCAATTTGGTCTAGAGTTTTATTTATTTTATCGGTAGGTGCGTAGTGAATTGTTCCGAAATCTTCATCTAATTCGAAAACCACACCGACATGATTGATTCTTTGGATATATGGACGGAGTTTGTTTACATGAAACTCTCTGATACTTCCGTCCTCCATCTCAACCCTCGCAGAATGGGATCTAGTAAGTTGAATAACTGTAACTGGTCCAACCCAAGTGTTTAACAACTTATGTGAAGATGAAGGTATCAACACCAAAACTTTATCACCGACACTAAATGATTTCTCCTTGGAACGCAGATTATATCTGGAGCAGTATTCTTCCTGTGATTTTCTTGCATTGTCAGATGCAATCTCATGAGCCCTTCTCAAACTTTCGATAAGATTTTGTAAGTAATCTTCGATTGACCGTGAAGCCGTTGTTGGGAGATTGCGTTCACCAGTCCAAATCTCCTTTATCAAAGATAAAGGGCCCGGTGGTAACCTTCCATAGACCAGCTGAAAAGGAGACACACCAGTGGTGCTATGAGGGACTTCTCTGTATGCAAAAAGAAGATAGGGAAGATGCAAGTCCCAGTCCCTTCCATGTTCTTGTATATTTTTATTTAGCATTTCTTTTAAGGTTCTATTCCATCGTTCTACTGCTCCCATACTTTCAGGATGTCCAGGAGTAGAGAAACGGGGAGATACACCCAACAAATCTTCGAAGGCTCTGGTTAATTTGGATGTAAAGTTTGTTCCTTGGTCAGTACAGATCATTTTAGGGAAACCAGTTTGAGTGAAAATTCTCATTAAGACGTTGCATGTAGTTTTTGCACTGATCTCTTTGACCGGTATTGCCTCAGCCCATCTCGTGCATAGATCTACCGCACATATCACATATCTGTGTTTTCTTCCTGATGACGGTTCTAATGGTCCGATGCAATCCACACTCCACACCTCGAATGGAGTTTCTGGTCTGACGATGGGTTGTATAGGTATCCTGTCTCTATATGTAGCAGTTCTCCTTAATTGACACTGCTGGCAACTTTCGCAATATTTTTTCACGTCCTGTTTTAGAGTGGGCCAATAAAATGAATATTTTATCCGCTGGATGGTTTTCTTCTCTCCCAGATGACCAGATAGAGGACTTTCATGTGCCATCCTTAAAACCATATCTCTTTTAATTTGTGGGAGCACTACTTGTTTAATATTTTCTCCACAAATATTTTCCGCGTGAAAAAGAACGTTATTTTCCAAAATATACGAGTTGAATTTTCTTTTTGCCCAATCAAAACATCCTTGAAGCGTTTCATCATCTCTTTGAAGTTGGATGAATTCTGTTAATGATTCCCTTTTTATGTCTGGATTTTCAATATCTTGTTGAGGGTCTTCTGTAGTTACTGCTAATATACCACTTGGCATTTCACAACTAATACCCTTATCCTCGTTATATTCTGAAATTTTACCATCTGACTTCATAACTTTTGATTCGGACGTCTTTTCACATTGTTGATTTTTATGTATGTTGATATTTTCGAGGAGCATTTCGTATGCAGATGAACTTAATAGTAAATCTGAAACAAGTTTTTTTGAAACAGCACAAGTAATTGAAGTACTGTCATGTAAAGCATCGTCAATTTTCATGTCAAAACTTCTTAAAGGTGTAATTTCGTTTTCACCAAATGCAGAAGATATCTCAATTTTGCTTTCACCCTCATAAGGAATATCCTTTACTAAATCTTCGCGTATTACTGATATTTGAGCCCCTGTATCAATTATTCCGTTCAAAACTACATCTCCACACTTGACAATAATGGTTTTTAAATCGTCAATGTGTTTGTGCGCGTTCACTGCTCTTGATACGGGAACAGAAACCTTGGCCGTTAAGACATCGGCCTCTTCATCATTTGTTTTGGTAGATGTTTGAACCAAATTATTTCTAGCTGGAGTAGGAACCCTCTTGCATTGGCGAGTATTCGAACAAAACTTGGACGTGTGGCCAATTTCTCCGCAATTATAACATGTTACCTTAAAAGTAGACTTGTGTTCTTCGTCATTTCGATATGGTTGGTTCCATTTTTGTAAATTCTGAGATGAAAAAAATGGCTTATTCTTGATCGTCTTCACTGAAAGGGGACGATTTTGAGTCCTTACAAAATTTTTATTCTTTGGTACAGCTCCTGTATTCTTCTTTAACTCACTGCGAACACTGTCATATTCGTCCAATTTGTCGGCTAGAGTGATTGGAGAAATAAATTTTGCCCATTCATCCAAGAAATGATCCCTCACTTCATAAGGCACTCTTTTCTTTAGTTGGTCTGTAATGATTAAATCTTTTAATCCCTTAAAATCTTTGATATCGAGCCCACTAATCCACTCTTCAAAATAATTCGTTATTTCATAACAAAAATCTTTCCAAGATTTCTCATTCATTTTTTGATGCGTTACGAACTTTTTCCTGAAACTCTCAGGATTCAGTTTAAATTTCTTTAATAAAATGCCTTTAATATGCTCATAATTCCCAAAATTCTCTTCTGACTCCCTGCCAATCAATTGTACGATTTCAGGTGGTAATAAAGTCAAAAGACTTGTTACCCAATCCTCAATATTTATTTTAGCTCGCTTGGCTTGTCTTTCAAATAGCGATAAATATATTACAATATCATCTTCTTGTACCCGGAATTTCGGCAATAACCTAATTAATTCAAAACATTGCTGCCCACTATTACTAGAGACTGGAGTTGCCTGATGAACCCTCGATTCGATCTCTAATTTTTTTAAATCGAATTCCATTTGCCTTTGCTTCTGTTCCTCTAGTCTCATTGTAATAATCGTATCTAACATGCCTTTCACAAACTCTTCCTCATAAGATTCACTTCCGGTGATAAGGTTTTTAAGATTTATGGTTTTCATTGCGGGAGTTGGTGTTTCTCCTAATTCTTCAGCCAATTTCCATAAATCTTCCTTCCTACCCTTGGCCAAAAATGCCATTGTTATTTCGAATCTATGTTACACGTTGTGACTAATATTACCCTAAATATTTCAATAAAAAAAATCCGTCACACTAATTCAAAATTACAAATATTCATATGATAAAAATACAATAGAAAATACACCACTTCTTAATAAGAAATATATCCAGATGACTTTTCAAAACATAAGAAAATAACAATTTAAAATGGCAATGTCTAAATGAATATATTTTTTTAACCCTCAAACGAAATTTTTCTTCGAAATTCGAAATAACATTCACAGTAATAAGAAAAACAAAATTAAATCTGACTTTCAATTTCACAACTAAAATATATGCCTAAAAAATGACAATAATAAAAAAAGATTGTACAGTAACTTTACTCGATAAAAAAAATCGTTTTAAAAAAATGATTCTAATTTATGACTCAATACGAACAAGGAATAATCCACTTCTGGTCAGAAAAAACAAAATCCAACTATGATTCATAATATGAAACACTGATGTGTTTTATTTCATCGCATATACGAAGAAAGTATAAAATATATATATATATATATAAATACTGACGTATTAAACAAATTAACACAAAACATATATTTTCCTGGCGGAAATAAAATCTCAATTTAACACTGGCGTGTTACTTTTCTTTTCTCTGGCGAGAAATTAAATTAATTCAAACAATATTTTATAAAATATATTTCAATCACTTGGACCAAGGAATAAATTAAATTGATAAATGAACTTTGAAAAATAGCAACCCAAAACGAAATACTTTACAAAATAAACAATGACGTGCTTTTTTTTTTCTCTAAGTGAGATTCGCAACAAATAAAATTTAACACTGGCGTGTTTGTTTTCCTCTTGGTGAGAATAGTAACGACTTAAAAAAAATCAAATAACCTTTGTCCAAATAATTGAAATTAAAGAAAAAACTTATAATGTAGGAGCATGCATTTACATAATAACAATGAAGCTCTCACCTGTCCGAATCCTACCGACTGCGCCAGTAAAACTTGTCCAAACATGAGGGTTTTATAATAAAGTGAAACGTATGATTCATCGGTGAGAAACTTCAAATCATCAGCCAAAATTTTACAGCTGCTACTTTATTCATTTTTGCTATAGCAGCACGACACATTTAACACAAATTAATAAACAAAATAAACTATATACAATCGCAACTTTTCAATACTGCATTTCACATTTTCAGCTGCCGTTCTACTCCAGACATCTTTTTCGTCCAATCTAACCAACATGTCCTCCTTCTCTCTTTCTTTTTTCCCTCCTTTTCATTTGAGTTGAGTTGCCCCAGCTGCTTCTCGTTATTCTTTTAAATCCTAGTGTTGCCACACACGAAAACAATTTGAATTTCGAACTTTACTGCAGATTTTTTGGAGACAATATTTACATATGAATCGTATACTGATTACATACATAATGCTAATTTTGAGTTACAAGTTATCTTCCTTTGGTAGCAATGCAAGTACCACTTAAATGTATGAGATGGCGCTATATGACATTATCATGAGGGAAGCATAAAGGAAAAGGTTCTATTAGTTAGTTATTAAAAAAAGTGTGTGTGTGTGTAAAATCGTTTCTTATTAAGAATAATAAACTTTAAAACTATATAGACAAACTTATCTCAAAACTATACATATTAACTTAAAAAAGTAAATATCTTAATCTTATCTAATCCATTAGAGCTGTTTCCGAGATTTAAATTTAATAATGATTGAAATTTTTATATACTATATATACACGAATTATTCGTTTAAAATTATAAGATTGACTGACCATTTTAATTATTTTGGGAGTTTTGTTTTCAAACATTAAGAAGGGCAACTGATTTATTTATTTTTTAATTGGAAGCCATTAATGATGAATTTGTCAATTTTAATTGACTTGATTAATGAATTTTCTGATTTTCCAATTTGAAACTTTATACCCATAGGGGCAGACTGAATTGAGTGCGAGTTCCAATCAATCAAAATCTGTTCAGCCTTTTAAAGATTTAGGAATGAATTACTTGCAGCGGCCGATCTGGATTTTCCTGTTTATATCTAAGTGAAATTAATATCAACCTGTTTTAACTCACTGAGGAAAACAGACAGCTCATGATATATGTATAATGTCTAATGATTTTTAAAATCCAACATCTGATATAAGTGTCATTGTTAACAGTCGCTTTAACAAACTAAATATCAATTATGATTATAAGCATAATGAAATTTAATATTGTTTCTTTTAATTAATTCTATAATGCGTAAACGTGAGTAGAAGATATGAGTATTTTTACTGTGCTTTAGGCCTTTGAATCGATTGAAAATCAATCTTAAAATCTATTCATAATTTTATTACTAATACATAATTTACAAAATAATTGATTATAGAATAAATATTTTCATTTATAATTTCAAAATAAAATACTTTTCAATCTATATGATAATCTGCGAAATTTAAAGAAACATGGAATGTTTGGAAAAAGAAAATTTAATATGGAAAAAGAATGGTTATAAATATCAAAAACCCAACAACCATAAGAAAATAACAAATATTAATACCACATGGAAGAATAGAATAATAAATCTAATTATAAATTAATAATAGAATAAAATTATAACTTACAAATATCAAAAATACTATAACCTTAAAAATATAAAAATTTTAATACCTCAAGGGAGTAGAAAATAACAAATGATTATGAAACGCAACCAGGAAAATATATGAATATTTTATCTCTTTAAAGCATTGAATAATTGTTCTCATTCTTAAAAATATAAGAAAATTCAAGTTAATAAGAGTTTCCCATCAATTTAATTCCATAAATAATTTATTTAGTTCATTTTACCAACCTTTCATAGCTAATTTTCATCATAATTTAGAAATGATTTTATAAACTGCACTTTTTTTACAACAGCTCTCTGAAGCAACTAACATTTACTTCCCATATCTAATTATCAACGTTATTCAAAACTTTTATCTCCTCATAAAAGTCTAGACTACAAAAATATGAAAAGTTACATTTGATATAATTGAAGCAACTGAGCGATATCAAGATTTCTTATGCACATCAAGTGCAATTAGCTAAACCGGTATAAAATAAATTTCTTTTTTCCTCTCGGAAAATATGATCAACCCTTAAATTTGAAAATCATTCTTCAGCTTTATGAACACTAACGATACATCTCGACACGGCCTATGGACAGGATGATCCTCGTTAAATATATTTTTCAAAAATTTTAAAAATTTGCTTTTCACCACTCCATGGGAAAAGGCCTTCACACCCGCCTCTAATTATCTCCCACTTTAATTATCGCAATCTAAAGAAAATTAGAATTCCCCTCAGCTAATTCTTCTATGCTGTTACGTCAAAGCCATTTTTCTACGCCAACAATTCTGGCGCAGTGTCTCTGGTAGATAGGGAAGAAAGGAGGAAAACTAGTAAATTCTCTTGGAGAGACCTCACAGCACTGTTGTTCTGTCTTGGCCTTTCTTGCTTCTTTTTTGTTTTTTATCCTTTTAATTTATTTATTAATTCGGTGTAGCATTTTCCCGCAGACGTGCCTTAAATAACTTAGTTTGGTCTGTTTATCGTCCTTTTCTGGAAGACCAATTTTTTACCAAGCCCAAGAAAATGGCGTGGAGGACCGTAATTTCTGGTGCTGCTGCTGTTGGACTGCTTTAAAAGAATCCCAGGGAACAGCTATAAATTTCTTTCAAAAGTCCTCTTTAGGACCGCCTCTTCCATAATTACATGGTGCCAGAACTTTTACTTTCTTGCAAATAAAACGTCGTCGATCCATGGTCCAGATTTTCTTAGCAGTGGCATAAGTCCTGGTCGGGTTTTTTTTAGAATTGCGCTAGGACTATGGCTGTTAAGATAACTTTATTATGTCCGGGTGGTGTAATTTTCTCCGCGTACTGACATTAAGTATATGCTTCGTGTCACAAAAGCGGAATATCTTGTACTCTAACACTGTCACGAGTATCGGATTTGATGGACACAAGGAAGTCGTCAAACGTTGTTTCGGAGATCGTGATATGCTTACTCTATATCTATTTGTCTATTTATACATGCCTCTGATAAAATAAGAAAACCTAAAGAAAGAAGTATTTATTATGCTTTTTAATGGGTTGATTATTTGGAAAACCTAGGCAGAAAGAAGAGGAAGTTGTTAAATTTCTGTGAGATTTCTGCCAAGATCATGAAAAAATTACAGTTTTAAATGCTAATGGAAATATTTTAAATATTTATATTATCTTTGACTGTGTAAAACTATAATTTTTCTCTATCGCTATTTAAATGCATTGTCCGTATATATTTAAAAAGTAAAATTGATTTTAAAAAATCAGTCGTTGTACTTAGGAAAATGTTTGATTAAATATTTGAGATCTAATATTATTATAAGTATAAAAGGGTTGCTTTTGAAAGGGATAGCAAAATCCTGGTAGAAAAAAAGAGGGGGTTGCTATTCTTGCGTGAGGTTACTGCTAAGATCATAATCGATTTATAATTTTAGAAAGAAAAAAAAATTAGTTGTAACAATTATAGTATTTTTGGTAGCACACTGTAAAATTTTATCATTCTATTTTATTGCACATTTCATAATTATTTAAAAAATAAAATCTATGAAACAGTTTTGTTTGAAAAAATTTCGGATCAAAATTTAGACTTAAGGGTATTTGCCGGTTTTAACAGTAACCAAAAAGCACCAAGAAAAAATGGGGCCAATTTGGCGATTTTAATCGTTAAATTATATAGCATGTGATTCGAATGGTCAAAAGGTTTTAAAAAAATACATAATAATGCTCTTGAATATATTTTTAGGATTTGAGAAATTTTGCGGTGCTTTTTGGTGTCGGTTAAATCCACATATACCTCCAAAATGTATTTTCAAAATTTTAAGTAATTTTTTTTTCCAAAATTTTTAAAGTCATGTTTTATAAACTATCTGCAAAGCTATTTACACACAACAAAAAGTTGGGAAAATGTATTAATTAAATATCCTCTTAGCTATTTAATAATTTTTCGTATCCTAAAGTATCGATTGCTTGATTTGATATATAAGAATATTTTTTTAATAGCTAGAAGTACATTATTCATAGTATCTTCAACTATGCTGAGATTCTATTAAACAGATATCCCTAAAGTTTCAGTTAAATAAAGTTAAATGATAAGAAGTAAATTAATTATAGCAGTAGCTAGGAATCTTTAACTATTCAGAGATCTTACTAAACTTTAATTAAAAGTCTCCTTGTATTGTGCAACTATTTTAATGTAATTTTTCTGCAAGTAGTATAAGACAGATAAAATTGCTTCTTAACTATTAATTTATATCTTATGAATGCTCAATTTAAAATGAAAATATATTAAATTAATTCTTTTGTAATTACCGATGACTGAAATGTACTTATTGAGACCTTTAGCAATAAAAAATGTCACTCCTATGACCAAGTATTTCAATAAGTGGAAGTAAAAATATATATTGTAAATGAAGAAAAATTTGCAAATGTTGCTTATTAAAAACAGTTTTAGAGAATACAAATTGATTAAATTATGAGGAAGCTTATTCCAAAATGTGTCCTATGATTTGATTTCAAATACTGCAACAGAATATGTTTATATTTATTCAATATATGAAAGTAAAAGTCATCTGAGCAATGAAACATGTTGCGTTTATACCTTCTCTACCATTTTTAAGCCATAGAAAATGGTAGGGATATCGACCTCACGATTTCTTAGTATTTCCTATTTTGAGTAGTTTGTCACATATTTTAAAGCATGATCCTCTGATAATACGCGATAATATTGTCAGCAGCAACAATCCACTCACCAAAATAAGACAATTTTATCGGGATAATTTGTATTTTCTTTCCGAGTATTATTAAAAGTCTTGGAGTACAAACTATTGTAAAACACCCTTTCGAATGAATTTTCTCTAATTAAATGCTTTTAACTATTCTATTTCTAACTATTAATGAATCTTTTTGATAACTATTCTTTTAAATAGCTGCTCTCTTAAAATAATTGCTGGATTCGAAAGTTGTTGCTAATTTAAAATGAGGTTAAATGAATTTTAATTCAATATTTTTCATTCACAATCAATCATTACTGCAATAATGGTTATATCCTCATTCTTTTTTGAATCATTAAAAAGTCATTTAAAATAAATAAAACGTTAAGTATGATCAATTTAAATATCTTCGGAATTTTATCAAAAAGAAACAGACGATCTGAAAACTGCAAATATGCGATAATGGATTAATGTCAAAATTACGTTCAAATTAACTGCTATGCACAACTAAGGCCTTTCTAAGCCATCTTTTTACGATGACATTTATGTAAATACTCCAAACATATCAAAACTGTACGGAATTTGTCATCTACAATTGTCATTATGAATATATATCCATAGGAAACCGAAGTGCACAATGGAAAATCAGTAAGGTTAGCCAAAAAAAGAAGAAGAAGAAGAAAGTTGGTTTTAGCACTAAGAGTTCCATCTTTATAAAATCAAAAGAAAGGAATCCTGATTTCTATATTTAGTATATTTTATAGATTCATTCTGTCAGTTTTTGAAATGTAATTATCGTGTTATGTGTGGTTAAAGTTCTTCTTGTGTTATGAGTGGTTAAAGTAAACGAACAGTTCTGCAGCAACCTTTTTCTCAAGAAAATTAATTTAAAAAAACATTTGAAACGGAATATTCCTTAAATTATTCAAAAATTTTCACCGCAAATATTTAAATTGCATTTTAGAAAATTATCGTTTTTTCACTAATTCCTTCTAACAAAACGAAACGAATGTTAGAATAAAACAAATAAATTCCTGTGAGAGAGACATGAAAGCGGAATAAAGAGCAAGTTATAAAAAAAGAGGGGAAACAATTGGAAATAAACGCAAATAAAGAAAACGAAAGTAAACTGAAGGCAAAGGGATAGGGAAGAAACAGCATCGCACATTTGGCCAATATTGTAAATTTAGTCTGTGACATAAGGAACCGAATCATTGGAAAACTAATTCCTTGTTAGCTGTAGATGGATATAAAAGGTACACAAGCATTCCTTTGTGCATGAAAACATATTTTACGATTAAATTAGAATCTCTTGTTAAATTCTGGCAGATAACTCTCCATTAACCTTAACTAACTACAATAATTAATAACCTCAGCAAAATTAACAAATGCAATTCTGTATTTAAAATTTTAAATACCAGAAACTACTCAGACCATTAGTAAAGTAATAAAACTTTATGCAACATTTCCAACCTACATGAATTTGTGCTTATTACTACAACTGGATGATGAAATCTCCAAAATGCATTTTGTACCTACATTTCACTGCTTGTATAACTTCAGAAAGAGGATATATGTTTACCTAAATTGCCTGCAGCCTTGTCTCAAATTTTCTTAAAAGCATTAAAATAGGACTGAAACTCATTAGAAACTTTTAATATGGCTCTACACGGTACTTAAACTCACGTAACAAACACGTAACTTCATATTTTGTTTATATGTGTCTTGCAGTCTTTGAGTGTAATAGTTGTACATATAACTAATCGCACACAAACATGATACGAGGTTCAAAAGTAAACAAAACGGAGGATGCGCTTAATAATTCATGAGTATTTTAAATTGGTATAATTTGGTAAATATACATGTTATAAAGATTGAATAAAGAGGATTAGATAGTTTCATGTATTTCTGTCTTCTACTTTGTCTTACAAGGAATAGACAGACAAAGTATGGTTAGTGTTGAAGGATTTAATTTCAAGGTCTAACTACATCAATTTGAAAGCTTTTAGATTACTCTGACTTCCAGATTACAATTTTAGAATAATAACTATTTATCTCAAAGTATTAAAATTCATTACTTTTTTCTCGGTTTTCTAAAAAATATTGTTTCAGTCAGTTTAGTTTTTTTTTTACCAATCAGTAAAGCAGACTGATAAATTACAGACCAACAAGCGGATTTAATTATGAGTAGTATTTCGGTATTCAAGGAATTATTGATAATTATTGAGCTCACTAATTGGAATTCCGATTTATTCCAAACACATCCATTAAAATGTCGACGTTCGGTTTTGTGAGATTAAAAAATTAATTTTTGTTTTCTACTAAATTTGTTTTATTGTTTTATAATACAAATGTGCTTTTTTTTTCAGATATTGTTTCGCAAATATAATAAATTATAAATTAAAGATTAAAAAGAAAAAAAATACGATCACAAATTTCAGATTATCTTGTATTTTTGTCTTAATTTATTCAAATCATTTACCGGTTTGAGCTGGTTTGAAACAATTATGAGACTTCTTTATCTACCTCTATCCCTCTATATGTATATAATTATAATTTTTTTAAACTTTTTCTTTCAATTCTTCTAACTGACAAACAAAGTTTTGGAGCTTGACCAATTTTGAGATGGAAGAAAAACACCGTTTTTCTAAATATTTACGCATGCGTAATCTCATTATCTCGTGATTGTTACAAACTGGTTAAGGACTTAAGTTGATTAATACAATTCGCAAGAACTTAGAGAATGAATAATTTGAAACCAAGTTGTAACTTTTGTTGGCAATAAATCGTCAAATATAACAGCATTCTGCATTAATCTAATACTATAATACGAGGAATGGTTGTCAAGTCGAAAATCGCCCCAGAATTAATAAACTTCAGTAAACTTGGGGGTCTGGGGTTTCTGGCCACGAGGAATCGATTGGCG
>JAPMOQ010005572.1:6710043-6753943 GCA_026543055.1 Argiope trifasciata
TTTGAAGCGCTACGGTCGAGCAGTTCGGAGTTACAGATAGGATATTTTCAAACTTTATTAGTTCGCCATAATGGCTACTTAAATTTTCAAGCGGTAACGTGCGGCCATCTATAGCCAATATGGCGAACTAACAAAGTTTTATGTTTATGCTGTTATAGGTTTATAATATGTTTCTTATGTATGTATATATGTTTGGTTTTTCTAAATAAATTTGTCAAAAATATTCAACATACTTCAATCTTTACCTTTACTTTACCTTTGTATAGAATAGTTCCCTTTCCAAACTCTAACTTTGTTTAGAATAGTTTACAATGGGGCACTTTAACCGGTTATCTTTTCACCAATGGCTTCACAAATTTTCTTATGGCATGTATTGTTTTGATAAATCACAATTGAAAATTTAAATCTTCGAGTTAGCTTCGATACCTGTTTTCTCCGAGCGGAGCTCGGTCACCCGCTGGTTTCTAATAATCCTAAAAGTGAAAATGGATGCTTCAAAAGCAATAAATTGTATATTTGCTGTTTATGCATTTTGTTTCTTCAAAAACCTCAAACCCAAATAAAATCATGTTCTCACATGAAAATAATTTTAAATACATCAATAAAAATGCGAATTTTTTAAAGAACTATATCAGATTTATACAATGTAAATATTGCATAAATATTGAACATAATTTGGATCTAGATGACATTTTACATCTTGCAATAAGTAATATTGAGATAAGTTACAAAAAAATATAAAATTCAAGACAGAAATACTAGGAAATCCAAAGCAAGTTCAGCTTTTGAATTATCCACAAAATGACTTTTGTTTCAATTTGAATGAGATGGAATATCAATAACTTGCTTCTGTTAATTTTTCCAAACAGAATACAAGACACTAAAATTTCTTTTTCACCACAAATGTTTAATAATCGATAGAATAATCACTTTTCAGAAACATTGAAACTTTGAAAAGGCATTAATATTCACTGCAGCATCCAAGCGGCTTATAAGCATAAAAAGAATTTTCGAAAACCCTCAAACATAAGAAAATAAATTGTTAGCTGTCATGTTATTATTTGGAACATCGGTTTAAATATTTATTGTAGTTTCCGGATAAACTTCATTATTTTCTCCTCTTGCATGATCAATATTTACAAGTTAAACGAAGTAACTATTTGAAAGCAGTAGTTGAAAAGTTGACGTCATACAGTCTTTTCAAAAATTCATGAAACAAAAGGTTTTCGTTTCGCTGGCAAAGCAAACGTTGTATTGGAAATCTTTATCAAAGCCGAATTCTCAAAATAAAATAAGAGGATGGAAGTACATTCTGCTTCTATTAACGGTCAAATGATTTCTTTAAAATATTTCATTAAATTTTTTTCCGGTGAAATAATAAGCATTATATTGTAAATGAAATACAAAGTGCGAATAATTGTTTGAGAGAAACATCTGCAAAAAGATAATAAACAGTTTAAAACTGTCCTTCATAATATTAAAATAGGTCATCTGTTTGATTGTGCATGTGCAGATGTATGTATATGATTATATGACCAGGCTGCTAGTTATATGTAAATTGCAAAAGCAATGCACATTTAAATGTCAACAACTTTCTGAATTTATACTCAAGTTTCAAACAAATGAGAACAGAACAATAATTTAAATTACAGCACTGAAAATTTTCTTTTTCATTTTCTAAAATTTTAATGTTTTCGTTAACATTTATAATATTAAAAAATACTTTAAGAAAATACTATTCCATATTTTCCGACTTGATAAGTATAATTTAATCAATAAACTTTCTTTAATTTTTAAAAATATTATGGTGTTTAAATATTATTAAGGTACAAACAATTGACTAATTCTAATATATTCTGACATTTTCTTGGAGTAGTATAACCAGATATGGTTCTTGCGCCATAAAACCCGAAGCAAACAAACAAAACAAACTAATATATTCTGAAAATTAACTCCAAAATTAAACAGGAAAAGATTATTGTTTCACGGCATACAGCTTTCATTATTAATGAGTTGGACGGTCATTCAAAAAATATGATCAATCAATTAAATTATTTTGCTAAGATTATAAAAGCCTTTACAAATAGCTGGCTATTATAATAGGAAATAACTATTTACGATAATTAGAAATATTATATCCCTATAGAAATATCGTCGTATGTGCCTTATAATAAGTATTTAATTAAACTTGTATCCTTTTATCTGAGAAATTCTTTTAAAGAAATCCTAACTCACATTACTATAGGCTTATCTAAAGTTGAAGAATCTTTAATTAATGTCGGCAAGTTTCCTAGATCGCTTAATATTAAAACACTCGAAGTTTAATGTTGCAACAGATGACTATATCACAATTTTTAAAAAAATTATTTATTTTTCAAAGGGGTTTTCCGTTTTTAAAATTCCTAGAGTTAATTTTTATGTACTTAGGACTTTAATTTAGTCAAGTAACAGATGATTATATAAATTAGTTTTAAAAAAAATACTCTTCTTACATATTTTTCAAGACTGTTATTTCTAAGTTAGAGAAAGATAAACACGAAATCGTTTTATTAATCAAACATTTTTAATATAAAACAGTATTATTAATATCATGATTTATCAACAAAAGGAGCAATTTTATAGCAACAACTTATTATATAAACTATTAAAGTGGTATTTGTACATAATTTTTTATTTACAATAAAAAATTAATGACATAAAATTGAATACAATTATCTTAACATTAAATTCTGAGTTTTAATTTAATGGTTTGTGATAGCATTATTTATATTTTCTTTCTTTATTTCTAAATCCTTAGACAGTCTAACAAGCAAATACGTAATTTTATCATTTTATTTATTGACGATATACTGCTAAATATAATATAATTTTACAGCTAATTTTTTCGCATTAAACTTTATCAATTAATTAAGGAAATAAAAAAAATTCGTGATCTTATAAAAAGATAGGATGAATATTCAACTGAATGCTTTTTCTGTTTAAGCATTTATTTTTAAAAATTAATCAAAAACAATGTATAGTAACTCCTTTCTATCAGAATATCATTAAAAATATTTAAATGATATCATTTTAATTATTTTGCACTTTTATTCTTCGAATCAGTTTTCTTAAACTTACTGAAAGAGGGCGCCAGTCCTGCGGAATCGAAATTTAACACAATCAATCGATTACAGTATCCGACTACATTAAAAATTCTGATTATGCACCACATTGGAGAAATTTTTTTAATTTTTATTCCTTGTTACTCAGACTTTTCTCTTTCCAAAACAGTTTATCTTTTCTAGGAAAAGGAAGGTCAGACCTATCATCCAAGAACACATATTTTTCAGCTAAATATTTGCATTTAACTTCAATTTTCTCAAAACTTTAATTTTCGTAGATATGCTCCGCCGTTAACATGATACCTAAGAAACCAATAAAGGATTTTACATAAAAAGTTCAGCATGTGTTTTAAGTAATAAGGGCAAAAACATGAATAAAAAGTTTTATTGTTGGTAAAATACTTTTTCATATATAGGTGTTTTTAGAAAAAATAAGTTGTAAATTTATGGAAAAAATGCATATACACGTATAATTTTACCCATAACTTCTTTGCATCTCAAAATTTTCTTAGATTTTGGTTCAGTTCATTATTTATTATATTCTATGACTTGTGTACAAAGAAAAATAGGATTCCTGCATTACAATTTTGCATAGAGTGTTAACCGTTTTGGTCTCGTTTCATTAAAATTTACTATAAATTTTCCTATTTCTTAAAATATATTATATTTTAAAATAATTTGTTTGTATTTATAATGTTTATAATTGATAATACAACTAAAAATCACAAATAGGTTTTAAAAAATCCAATTTTTCAAAAATTGTCCTTTGGACGTATTCGAATACCTTAACTGATTATTTCTTTCTGAAAATAATAAAGCTTTGCCGAAGGCCCAAGAATAAGGAAATTTTTAAAATTGAGTGAAAAATTTGTCATAAAATTCCATTTTAATATATGTAATATAAGTTAAGGTAAGATATAAATACTTAAATATTGAATATAAAGTTTGAATTACATAATTTTATTATTTAATATTTTTGTAGTTCAAAGTAGTATATCATATTTTAATATGCTCTTTTTTATTTCTTATTCTCAAAACAAAACATATGAATTTCTGTTGATGGTCCACATAACATTCATATGCTTCTTATTCTTATAAATAATTTTATTCATAGAATTCTAGAATATAATTATCTTTTAATTTCGGAAAAATAAATCCCTTTACAAATTAAGTAAGTTTCTCATTAATAATAAAAATTGTAAAATTCCATTTTTAGAATTTATAATACTATTTTTTTAAATAGAATTAATTTGTTAAATATTTCAGTTTATCCATCCCAACATTTTACATTTATTTACAAAAAAAAAATCCCTTTAGTTTTATTAGCTAGATTATATTTAGATATTTTGAACAAAAACTCCTCATTAACATATAAAATGAAAATGAAAAAAAGGCTGAAGATTTTTACTGCAATAAATTCTAACTTTTCGTTTAGAAACGATTCATACCTTTAGAAACGAAAGGAAGAGCTTTGCCGATTTTGTTTTATCAGAGTAGCAGAAATTGGTCAGCAGCTGTGAGGGAATATCAACACATGAAAGACTTACGAAAAGGATCTATGTTCAGGCAGGCTTTGAAACAGATTGTTAAATTTGGAGAGACTGGAGAGTTGGGTGTGGTACAAGAAAGAGGACGAAATCGGATTTCAAACGAAACTGCAGAAGAATTCGCTCTTGCAGTGGTCGAAAGTGTGTCCAATTTGTAATATTCTTTATCAGGTACTCGAAAGGTGGCACGTGATTTGTCCCTCCCTCGGTCTAGTGTACGAAAGGCTCTTCAATCCATTGAAAGTGGTATCCATATACGATCCCTCATGTGCCTGCTCTGAATCCTGAAAATCCGGAGAAATTAATTGAATTTGATAGAAATTTTTTTGCCAAAATAGCCGCTGACAATTCATAGCCTTGGAATATTTTGTGATCAGACGAGGCTCATTTTACCATAGATGGAGCAGTTGGTACTCACACACGGGGTCACATATGGGGTACTGCAAGTCCTAATCATGTGCAAGAACAGTCTCTACATCCTGATTACAGTAATGTATGGTATGTTTTTACTGATAATTTCATTCTTGGTCCCTTTTTATCGGAGAACACTTCTCATGGCCCTCAAAGGTGTTCCGTTACAGCTGCCCGTTCCTGAGTTAAAAGAGCGAGAATTTTAATGACTACTGTCTTCATGCAAGAAGGTGCCCCACCTAACATTGTTCGATTAGAGATGGCATTGCTTCGTGCCCACTTTGAAGATCAAAGGATAATTTCAAGAAGTTTTCCAACTGCCAACCTGTGAGTTCTCTGGACTTGAATCTCTTTGATTTCTGGCTGTGGGGATTTCTGAAAGATCGTATCTATGAAGGAAGCATACGGACTCTGCTTCATTTGAAAGCAAGCATAACACATCATGTTGCTGCAATTGATTGAGAATCCCTTTATGTCACAGTTGCACAAGCCAGAACATGGAACAGTCAAAATAGCTCCTAAATTATTGGTGGATTATATAAGTTCTTTTACTCTCGATCCTTTATATAAGAATGACATATTATTAAATTTATTCATCTGAAATATATTAATTGCGAATTATAGCGTTGAATAGTAAAAAGTGTTTCTAAAAGATTTGGATTAGAAAAGGATTAAAATGTAGAGATTCACAAGTTGTCGTAGGTAGTCTTTTTTTCAATTACTAAGTTTTCTTTCGAGTACAGAAAAGAAACAAAAAAGCGCCTCGTAAATTTCTCACTCAATTGATTGTGAAATCAGATTTGCATCTCTTTCAACATGTACATATATTCGTAAATTAAATTAAAGTAGCCCAGTGGTAAAAACTAATTAAATGATTCAGACGGAATGAGGCAACATAATTGCATTTTCATCTCCAGTGAATTACTAGTAATACAAACGAAATCCCCATTACCTAACTTTAAATGGAGCCCAGCAAATAAGGCTATTCTCATGCAAATAACCGATGTTTCACCATCGGTGTTGAAAATTAGTACAAATTGATTTGAAAATCTAATTAATATAATAAATTATACTCGTAGCAAATTGGGACCCTGCGAAGGAAAACAAAATTTTAATCCTTTGTTAAACATTCATTTAACAACTTCATATCCCTTGAATAGATGAAATGTATAACCCAAATCTGACGCTAAATACACTGAGCCCCAATAAAAACGTGATTATTAAAATTAATTCTCCCTTAGGTGATTTGGTAACAATATGTACATTAGGAAAGCGTTAA
This sequence comes from Argiope trifasciata, assembly GCA_026543055.1. Taxonomy (NCBI): domain Eukaryota; kingdom Metazoa; phylum Arthropoda; class Arachnida; order Araneae; family Araneidae; genus Argiope; species Argiope trifasciata. The sequence continues at coordinate 6,716,382 of JAPMOQ010005572.1, forward strand.
GACGCCTTATTATTTTTAATTAATGTTAATTAGAGGAGCTTTATCCAACACCTTCTACTACAACACCTTCCCAATCGAGGTAAATTTAAATTGGCGGGGTTTTTTATATCGTACCGTCCTCTCTTTCTCACACTATTTTCTAGAAATTTCATTAAAAGCTTCATCAGTCAACACTTTTTTTGTGTACACTAGTCAATTAATTCCGCCTGAACCGTATTCCTTGGAAAACTTGATGTTTCTCAAAACTTCATTCTTTTCTGCTGCACTAGTTCTCTCCTGTCCAATAAATTAAGCACAACCTACCAGCCTTCTCGCTTAATATAATTACTGCGCTAAGTTTTATAGGTGCAGCGAAATAAGATCTTTAATTAAAATAACTTTCTAAAAATACACAAATTAAATTTTGAGATAACTATTACCCCCAACAAGGCGTTGCTTTTTCCTTCCCTTTCCTTTAGATAATTGGAGCGGGAGACCATTCCATGCGACGGTTATCGAGACAGGGGGATGTCGGAAGAACATTCTAAAAGAAAAAAAATCAAATTAAAATATTCTAATTGCTTTCTATGATAGCAGCATGTGTTTCCGCTTCTTACACTGTTTACATTTAATTGCTACATTCGATTCGAAAAGTATAATTTAAAAAATCCGAACTTCTTTTAGAAAAAAAAATCGCGGGTTATAAAACAGCTTTTGATCTCATGCAAAAGGGGATTACTGGATTTTAATAAAGCGTTTTTAATTTGCGGAAAAATGACTCTGGCGTTTTCGAGTGTTGATATTTCTCCTCCCCCCTCTCCCTTCTACTCCCGTCTACTTCCTCCGAAAGAGCAGCTGCAACGGGCTACGCGTTTAATGTTGCCACTCCACGAGGAAGAAAAAGATGGCGTATAAAAGTAAAAATGTCATTTTCTTCATTATAAAAGGAAAATATTATTCCAGCCTCGTCCGAATCCGAAAAAGAAAAGAAGTGAAGTGAAAAAAATAATAAAAAGGAAAAGGAAAATAATAATAATAAAGATTATAAAGCAGGAAAGAAAGAGTTTAACTTCTTATGTTATTAAGTCTTGCATTTCGTTGTCGGCTATATCGGCTTTTTTAATACTTTTTTTACTTATTTCTTTCCTCGTCTTTTTACGAGTATGGTAGAATAAAATTTTCTAGAGTTAATTTTGAATATTGCTCGTTAATGCCGCCGCTCCGCTCGCTGCAATTGTTTGTCAAAGGTCCGGACCAGTAAAAGGGATGGACCCTGACGCACCATTTAATGAGTGCCGCTTACAAAAGAATCAGAGCGTGGAATTGCTTCTTTAAATAAAATTGATTTCGAGGGAAAAGTGGCGCAAAGATAAAAATTTACGAGCAAGATAATTTTCTTAATCTTCTGCCATCGTTTCAGCTCTTCGGTATGCAGTGGAGAGAAATCCGAATATTAAACTTAGACTGCATAATAGCTTTTATTTATTTATTTATTTACTTATTCCACACTGACTTCATCTGCTCAACAAGAGGGAATGATCTCCCTTCGACTTTTCCGCTTAATTTCTTTTAAATTAATTTATTACCAATAAATTACCAGTTACCTTACCAATAAATACAATATATACACTTATACATACTGAGTGCCCCACATGATATGTAGCTTCTAATGTTTAAAGATTCTGATTAATGTTTAAAGATAAAGAACGAGTTAAGAAAAGTAAATTAATGTATAATATACGCTTTATTAAACAGTGGCGCTATATCGGGGATCCCACGTGTTATTCATCAAAATATTTGTCTTAATGGGGTTTATTCGAATCTGTGAGTATTAGACGCTGCATATCTTGAATGACACCCTGTAAATATATACATACAAACATATAAACCCATATTATAAATATATAAAATATAGGAGATGATACTCATAAGTAAATCATGCGCCAATATGATTAAACACTTAATATTATAACGACATAATGTGTGTTTAGTACTTAAGCGCATATTGAAAAACTAGTGGGAACGGTTTAATCAAGAATTTTTCTCATACTCTCTAATAATAATTAATGAAAACACTTTATATAACATTGACGTACAAGAGTTATTAAATATTAACTTTTAGCGTAAATTTAGCATTTTTGCGAAATTTACTATGTCATCCTTGACGAGTTATTTGGCGACTAATCCTTTGGCATGCGTTAATAATATCCGAAAATTGAATTTGTATCTGAGACGTCTTTCTTAGAATTGATTGAAATAAAAATTTAACATAAAAATTTACTTGTCGTTACAAGATCTCTTACTGTATTTGATATATCTAAGACATTGTTTTTTTTATTATTACTATTACATATTACTGTAAGTACAGACCGACAGACGGTCGATCCCTTATCGGATGAAGCTGAAGCTTTGTCATCTATATACGCTACAGGCGTTAAATATATGTGCCAAGGTTTTTCTACCTAGTGTTTTTTCACTGTGCAGTCTATGGTGTGAGCATATATTCGAACAACCGGTCAGATAAAAAAATTTTAATGAAAATTTGATTGAAATCTACAAATTTGGTGTAGAAATCTCAATCATCTATCTCAAGTCCTTTTACCATCGTTGGAGACAGACATGTGGATAGGCATTTTCTAAGAAATTGTTTTTCATATTCAGAGAGGTCTAAAAGGATTACTATATTTTTATATTATGTATGCAAAAAAATGAAAAGTGACTGTGCAATTTAAAAAATTTTTTTAAACAAATGACTAACACAAATTTATGCGTTTTTCCATCCATTACGAAATTACATATCAATTTTCATTCTTTTATCTATGATTTTTTCTCATTTTGAAGAATTATCCTTAAAAAAGGACAAAAATCATCCTTTGAAGGATATTATTCAAGTTTCGACTGAAACCTGTCTCTTAAGTCAAGATTAATTATCAAATTTTCAAACTAAGTTATTGCTTTTTGGAATAAGGTGTTCCAATCAGTCGATGTATAGGCACATATAATTAGAAAAATATTTATCGGACTTGCAGAGGTCTACAATTCTCTGATTCTTCTCATTCTTTAAGTCGAAATGTTCAACGATCCCAATACATTTTCTTTGCTTATTTCGAATACCAAATTAAAAGAGAGTAGAGCAAATGTAAATTGAAGGGAATGATTCGTAGTGACATATGAAATTTGAAGAGAAACATATAACATGAAGTGGATTTAAGTGTAAAATTTTAAACAGCGTACAAATTGGAATTCGAATATTCCCCGATGTATTGCGATCACTTTGTTCAATTCCTTTAATGAAAACCGCTAAAGTGAGAACAGCTTATGTTCCAGAGAAGATCAACAATTTATTTTCTAAATAAAATGAGCTAAGCATATTAAATATTGCATAAAGCTTTTTCACAAGAATTTAAGTTATTTGCATCACATATTCAGAAAAAATCCGTCAATAGCTATACTATGGTGGACTATTGAATTGACAGCTAGAATTTGATATGTGGCCTTTACTCTTAAAATATTGGGCTGTTCGGAAAGTCATTTCGTATTTTTGTGTCAAAATGAAAAGAAATTTTCGTTTAATGAATAAATTATTTATTAAATTATAAAATTGCCATTCAGGTCTAATACCTTTTGCCATATTTTTGGTAGTAACATGATTACACGCTCATAAAAGTTTTGGTCTTTGCTGTAAAAAAAAACTGATCGAGGTGGTTTTTGGCCTCCTCATTTGAAAGAAAAATTTTGCAAATCAGTTCTGGTACTGATGTACTGTTAACACATCTTCTCCACACATATTGGCTAATTTATTTCTGGCTTGAACAGCATTTTTACCTTTTATAGCAAAAAAGAAAAAAATGACGAAAATGCTGTTTATTGCTCTCCATATTTAAAAGGGCACCATCCAAAAACTACTGCGAAGAATCAGCTGCACTTTTTCACACTCAAGCCTTGCTTATCAGCTCTTAAAACATAAAATGATTTTGCGGTTTAAGTATGAAATTGGGTGCGAAAAATGCAATTAAATCCTTTGTCAGGAAAAAACGAAATTACTTTCCGAACAACCTAATATAAAGATGTAGAAAATTTTGGATTAAATCTATCTAAGAGAAGAGATCAATGTTTAGAATTGAAATCGGTATTTCTTTTTTTTTTTCCTTTTTGTTTGCGTTGCCACTTTCTTTATTTTAGCAATTTTGCCAAGTTTTACCACACTTTTAGAAATTACTGTTTACCATTTAACTTTTGATGTATATTTTTTAACTTTTAACCATATGCATTGCACAGTTAAGCCGAATGTGACTCTTGCTCAAAAATATCCAAAAAAAAAAAAAATTCCAAAAAATTTACCATTGGAATATTTTTATTGGAGGCATTTTTCTCTTATTGTAGTTAATATTTGATACGAAACTAAAACTGAAGTCACCGGATCAAACGCCGTATTTCTTTGACGGGTTTAAGAATTGTTGCATTTATGTACAAACGAAAGAACAGACTGACAGATGGTCAATTTTTTGACAGATATGGTTCAAAACTTGATAAGAGTTTGCATTTTGACTTTTTATCAAATTGTATTTATGCAGTTCTGAGTTTTTTAATTAAAGAAGAAATGAACTCACTTCTACTTGAACAGCCAGCCATATAGATTTTCGATACACCTTCTATATACCAAATATACTGGTATACATCCAAAATACCCTCTATATATCAAATAACTATCCAATATACAAATACACTACCTGTGTACCAAATATACTGTCTATATACGAAATATACTGACTATATACCAAATATACTCTCCAAATAATACGAATACACTGTCAACATAGCAAATATATGGTCCAATATATTTGCAGTCTGTACCAATGCACTATCTGTACATCAAATATATTGTCCAATACACCAATGCACGTTTATATATCAAATATTCTGTCCAATATACCAATACACTGTCTATATACCAAAAATATTGTCTAATATACCAATACACTGTCTATACATTAAATATATTATCCAATATACCAATATACTGTCCACTTATGCAACATGCCAAATATACTGTCCAATTAAAAAATATACTATCATTCAGACTGTATATCCAACTTCATTCGTCTTACCCAAAGTCCTCTTTCATTCTTAATTTCACGAAGAGACAGATAAATATAATGCCAAATGTGTATTACTTTGCTTGTTTTTTACTCAAGGAGTTTCGTCAAAATCTGAAGTTCGAATTTATTTGAAGATTACAATACTTCGTCTAAACTTCATTTACGAGAAAGTAAAAATGTTTGATTTATCCAAAAATTTCCAATCATTGAATCTAATCCTCATAATCCATTCATATGCAGTACAAAACTTGTCACGAACTTTCTCCAAACTAGTAAACAACCGAGACTCGCGAATACATTTAGCAGCTGCTTTTCCTTCTGCACTCGGTCCAAAACGAAAGGCAATTTAAAGTGCAAGGATAAAAACATCACTTCGATTCCTCGTAACTCCGCTTATCTAGAGCGTAGTTCTCGTAGCGCCAGTGGGGGGAAAAAACCCTGCGCTTCCATTTTGGAAATTACCATCCGTACGGGGCAAATGACATGTGAAGTTCTTGCGCTTCAACCTCTTTTTTTGTTCTTCGTCATTTCACATCGGCGTGTTCGGCGGATCGCGCAATATTGCTCTTGTTGTTGGAGTGGGTTGAACATTTTTATTTGGGAGGGAAAAAAACATTTTTTATTATATTTTAGGTATATAGATATATGTATCCGTGTATCGCGAATTTCCAGTCGTTGGTTTCCTGGTTCTATTATTCACTTCGTCGCCCTATAATAAAAGAGTCCAGGCGTTAAGAGGATTTTGTAAAGTTGGAAAAATTCAGTTTCAGTTTTATTTTTTCTGTCTAGGACAAAGGAATGCAGCGTAATTTCTTTTGTTAGTTTATCTCATGTTATGTGATAAACTATCGATTTTTTTTCCCTTGTTACGTAAATGCCACCAATTTGTAAAGTATACATGAGTGAGTTACCGTCGACAGTTTTTAGTGAAATATTTTTATGACTGAAAATTTTAGGCAAGCTTAGTATGAGATATCGAAGAAAATGTGATTTTAATGAAAGAAAAAAAGAAGTCATGAAACTGTTTGACCTAGAATTTTATCATAAAAAAGTACTTTTCAAGATGTATTTTTTTTCTTCCTTTCTGTTATTTAATACTTTGCTTCTTTCAAAGGAAAACTATAACTGTGGAATCTCAGTAACTTTTGTAAAGTAACATGAATCACATTACGTTATTTAGTAAAAGTGGAAGGACATTGGAGTTTCCATTAATTCGAGGAAGTCAGAGAGTTCGTGCATAACTTTCAAGGAACGGGAATATTATAATTCTGGCTTTGGGGTAGAGTGTCTTCCTTAAGTTTTGAGCCTCCCGGGTTCGAGTCCAGGTTCGGGCATGGTTGTTATTCTGCGTTTTATCTGTAAGTTGCGTGAATGTGTCCCCCTGTAAAAAGAGTTTGTGCGAGCAAATGTAAAGCAGCTAAGCCATACTCTTGGCTCTAGTTGGCACTACTGACAAACAAGAGACGCTAATTTAGGCTTATAATCGCTGACAGCTATTGAAAACAACAACAACACAATTGAATAAAATGAAAATTAATTAGATTAATTACATTTAACTTTTTGTTTTGCTCTACCTTTGTTTATTAATAAATAATCAAATTTCATTACAAATAATTTATGAATACTTTAATTCGATGCCTATTTATTTATTTTTTTTATTTCTCCCTCCATGGTTTTTCATATTCGTAAATATACGAAGACTCTTGCAAAGTATTGAGAAATATGATTAAAACAGAATAGAATTTAAAGAAAAACCTACAGAATCGAAATAATATATACCACTTTCCTATCATTTGTTGATTTTTATTATGTCACTAGTCTTTGTTTTTGGTTGTTTTTTCAGTCATTATACCAAGGGAAGAATACACGCTGTCTATACAAATCTGGTGAACTTTGAGTCGTTACTTATGTAGCATCATTACAGTTTGACTAGTAACTATACAAAAGGGAATCATTCAACTTTATACCTGTTTCAAAATAGCAGTTTTGAAATATTTTTTTTAAACCCAGAGACAGTGGTTTTTCTTAAAATTTCCCGAACATCGACTAATAAATTTACCGTGCCAAAGAAGGCTTTACGTTGTCTGGCGTACAACAGTTACAAAATATTAACATTTGACGTGAATTTACCATGCTCACTTAATTCATCATGTAATACTTAACGAGTTCTTTGGTGATAAATCCCTGGTAGGCAATAATAGTATCAAAAAATCAACTTAATATTTTTAACAAGTTTCTCCCAAACGACTGAAACAAATATTTGACACAAAATGACGGCTGTAATCACAAAATGCCCTTTTAAAATTGATATATTTAATTCACTGTGTTTTCTAATGATCTTATGATGAAATTACAAGCCAACATACAGTGTTTCCTTATAGAATTTTCTCAAACTTTAACGCTGTGGACATTAAAATTGTCTCTTTTACTTTGTCTATTCTTCAGAAGTTAAATTTATGTACAGAATTTTTTTATTGTAATTATGTTTTTGAATTAATCCGTTAATATATTTCTGAAAATACAGACAATCAACTTATAGTTGGTTTTTACTCAAACTGGGAAAGGTGTCAACACTACAGATGTTAAATCTATGTACCGAATTTTATCCATTCAGTTCTCTTCGTTTTGTAATTATCCTGTTAACTTATATTCAAGCAGACTGACAAACAAACTCTCTCAGAACAGATTTTACACAAACTTTGATAGAAATTTTAAAATTCAGTGTAAAGACCATATCCCGAATTTCAAACCTCTAGCTCAAATCGTTTTTGAGTTACCTTGGTCAATAACAGACACACAAAAGGGCCTTTTTTAAAAAATGTGTATTTCAATACAGGGAGTTCTAAAACGTACAGATTTGTCAAAAACTCAAGATCGAATTTTTTTTCAACGATTACTGTACTTTCTCTATGTATACTTTAAAGTAAAAAGTGAGACCCCATTTAATAGCACAACACGAATACCTGTGTTTTTATATTAATAATGACTTTCACCTTACTGATTCATATTCAAAAAATAATATTGTTTTTTATTTTAAAAAGTTGACTATAATCATTATTATTAAGTAAAATTAAATATTCAATTCTTATGATAAAGTTTTTCTTTTAAGCGTAAACTAAGCCTAGATTAATTTAAAATTGTAATACTTCTTAGGATTTAATTGTATCAACCAATTCATAAATTTAAAGAAACGCGCTTTTGTTTCTTTTGAACGTTCTTTGCTTGCATAAAAGAAAGAAAAATTCCTTTTGAATTTCATTGTTAACTGAAATTCGTCCATTAAAAACCTTTTCTAAATACCAGAATTTGTGTTTAAGGCTTTTCAATGGTTATAAAAAATAACGAAAGATAAACAGTCAAATAACATACGTTCACCATCTGCTTAGAATAAAGGGAAAATACTTATTTCCGATCATTTCCCCCTTTTTCTAAAGGAACAGCTGCTTTTTGCAAACAATCATTTGGTCATGAAGACAAAACAAAAAAATTAACAGCAATAGATACCTGAACAAGAAATTTTTAATTTTACAATTACAAATATTAAGTATAATCATCATTATTAAATAAAATTAAACATTCAATTCTTATAATAAAGCTTTTCTTTTAACTGGAAATTAAACCTAGATTAATTATTTAAAATTGCAATAGTTCTTAAGATTTAATTCTATCAGCCAACTCATAAATTTAAAGAAACGTACTTTTGTTTCATTTGAAAAAGAAAGCTAAAATCCTTTTAAATTGCATTTCCAACTAAAATACAACCTTAAAAACCTTTTCTAAATACAAGAATTTGCTTTTAATGGTTTTCAATGATTAAAAAAGACTAACAAAAGATAAACAGTCAAATAATGTATGTTGACCATCTGCTCAAAATAAAGGGAAAATACTTATCTCTGATCATTTTCCCCTTTTTTCTAACGGAACAGCTACTTTCCGCAAACAATCGTTTGGCTATGAAGACAAAACCAAAAAAAGAACAGCACAATATGTACCTGAAAAAGATTTTCCCTACTACAAAAAATATTTTCAGTAAAAAATTATAAAAAAATGATTCAACATCCGCTGGTAGAATTAAGTATGTAGTGTGAATTCAATTATATCACATTAAAAGATGATAGTTTCAGGTTGAAAACATCCAAGATTCGATGATTATCTCTTGGAACAACGAAACTTCTTTTGTCCATTAACCAGTCTGGGAGATAACAGGGGATGAAAATGGATGCATAGGTAGAAATAAACTGCAGTTGAAAAAAAGGGGTGTAGACAGGCGAACAAATGAGGTAATAACCATTACTAATCCAATGTTTTCTTAAGAATAAATAGTCGGAAGAGTTTAAAAGCTTTTCTTCTAGTTAATGCTGAGAAATGTTTTCCATCTATTCAAATGATCTTTTAAAAAATAATTGTGCTTTTTTACCTTTTAGTATTTCTACGAATGTGTTGAAAAGTATTATGTTTATTGCATATTATTTTTTTACATATGTTTTAAGAAAAGGAAAGATTTTGTGAGTTTTTACTTAACATGAAAGCAGTTTCTTAATATTTTGATTCAGATTATTCAAAATGTAGTACATTATTTACATAAATTATGAATTAATATTTTCACAAACATTTCCAATTGCAAAATAATTTCACAAAAATATATAAAAATTCTTTAAAACATGTACTTTATTTTGTATTCCGTTTATTTATTTTTCGTTTGTAATGTGAAACAATTTTTTTGTATTTTATAAAACAAATTTATAAATTAAAATATTTTTATTAATTTAAAAACAGATGTAAACTAATTCAAATATATTACATTCTAATAATTCATATAATACATACATTCAAATATATAACATTCTAATAGTTAAGTATAATACATTGTTAATACCTAAACTATCAAATGAAATTGCATTTTATTCTGCAGACTAAACATTATATTCTATTCAATTCCTAATAAATATAACTAACTTAACTCTAAATGAATAATTCAAATATATTACATTAAAATTGCTTCTAAAAACATTTTCTGTATTCCATTAATAAATTGGATTGATTTTATATATCTTATAGTTTACATACAATATTTAATATCTTACCTTTAAATACCCTATCAAATTATTTTACATTTGTTAAAGTATGATATGAAAAGAAATTTTGGAAGACGTAATGCATGGTCAGAATCAAATTAATAAAAGAACGTTACTTAAGAAAATAAATATTTCACATTTGGTTTAGAAAAATCTTGCCTTGCTTTATTTTTTTAAAAATATTTCTAAGTAAAAAAGAAGACAAGAGAAAACTATTTCTGAACACATTAAAAAAAATCAAAGTTTTCTTCAAAAAAAACTAAATTATAAAAATTAAGTCATTATTCTATATAAAACTCTTACATTTTAACTACTTTTACTTTCATTACTCTTATATTTGCTGAATATCGATTAAATATAAATTGACTCTTGCTTTATATATATTAATGATAATGGTAAGTGAAGGGGAGGTTCAGTACAAATTTTTTTTGATAAGTACAATTCGAATACTTTAATTAAGAAATAAAATAGTGCTTGAAAGTTTTAAGCAGTACGGTGCAGAAATATTATTGCATACAATTAATTTTTAACTAATTTAAAATTTTAAAAAATAATTTAAAATATTTAATTGTCATAAAAGTTTTCCCTAAATTTTTCAAATATTTCATTGGTCTATTTTTTTTCTGGGGCCAAATATTTAATTGCGTAAATGATATTTCCTATTGCTAAGAAAGAAGCTCCTGCTAATGATCTTTAATGTTTACCTATGAATTAGAAGTTTAAATCATGTAAACACAAAAGAGAACATAAAATTTAATTTGATTATAATGATACAAAATTTTCAAACATAAAATTTAATTTGATTATAATGATACAAAATTTTCAAACATAAAATTTAATTTGATTATAATGATACAAAATTTTCAATGACATCTTAGAATTAAAATATATTAAGAAATCCGTGTGTACAAGAAACGTAATTAATAATATAATGGCATAAATTGAAAAAAAGAACTTTATTGAAATGTACTTTAAATACTATATGATATATATTTTCAAAAGTAGTTTATTAAAAGACTTATGTACATCAAGTTATGAATAGACAGTTTAATTTAGATTGAATGCAAACATATCTCGAAAAAATTAGTAATTTCCAATGGCGATTAGTAATCCATAACAGAAAAACTATTAGTTAATTTGCACTTTAATATATTTTATGGAATACTTGAATGTTTAATTATAAAAAGTGTAAAGAAATCGTTTTTAATAATTAAAAAAATTTAAATAAAAAATTTAAACATCTAAAACGATCAATTTACTCTTAAACTATAGAAATAACATACACCGAAATTATGTAATTACAAAATAAAATTAATTAATTCTTTGATAGTCCTATATTTCTGCAATTAAAACATTTATTATTCCTAATAAATATCAAAAAACACAGCAGTTTAATTTTAGTTCATTCTCACCAGAACATTTCAACGTTAAAGCATATCTCAAACTTTTCCATTAGATTTACTTCTCTAAATAAAATTTCACCAGTTAATAATTTCGACCTCTTCGGACAATGCGTATTTAAACTTAAATATACTATATAATAACTATAATAACTGGATAATATAATAACTGAATAATTATAAATATGATAATTACCATTGAATAACCAAGAGCAAAATTTTGTATGTAATCTATAATGATTAAACTAGTCAAAATTAACTGGATAAAAGCTATAATCTTATTTTGTTATTTTTAAAAACTATTAACCTGCAATTTTTACGTAGTTTCCATAAAACAATTCAATTCCGGTGACTATTAATTATTGGTAGTCTGATTTCAACTATCAATGTGTTCATTTTTGTAAGCTACGTATATGTTTATTATATTATGCTATTTATATGTTAATTTTTTCTATCAATAATATTTTTATTTGAACATAATTTTTCAAAACTCTTTTCAGATATTAAAAAAACAATCTTTTCATGTTTATCTCAGTTTATATTTAACGTCATAGTTAATAATTAACCTAAAATGAATGAGATAATGTAGTATTTGAATTTTTTTTGTAATGAGGATTATCATTAAAAATGCACCAAAATGAAAAGCTAACCAGGCAAAAAGCACAATTGATCAGTTGCTCAACATTGAAAAAAATTACTTATCTCTAATATTTTTGCTTCCCAAAACAACTTCTTTTGCCAACGTTCTTTTGGTTATGAGCAGAAAAAACAAGAGAAGAAAAAAAAGATTTAGACAAACACTTCTTCTTCTTGTATACAAATGACCACCCCGCCACCACTGAACGTAGCAGTATCGACAGGATTTGTTATAAACAAATACTTATAAAGATTTCACATTTCCTCACAAAATTCATCATCATCACATTCATTCATTTCATCAGAAATTCATTTTCATCACAAAAAATTGTTTTAGGAAAGAAAAAGGCATATACATATTCTAGTAAGTTTAAGTGCATCGGTTCATTCTACAAATTTAATTACATAACATTAAAAGATGGTAACTTCATGTTAAAAATTTTCAAGGCCAAATGATTATTTTTTGGAGCAACAAAGCTATTTATCCATTAACTAGTCTGAGAAATAGTAAATTAATGCACGTGTGGAAATAACCTTCCTTTGAAAAGAATCCTAGTAGACAGGTAGGTAAATGAGATAACAACCTTTACAATTCCGAGTTCTGTAAAGAATACATAATACTCAAGGTTTTAAAGGCTTTGATTTTAATTAGTGCGGAATTATATTTTACATCCACTGTAAGGATACTTTGAAAGTATATTCTAGAGAATATTTATATGTTTTAAAAATGGAAATGGTGTGTTGTGTTGTATGACACTCTGATTAATATGAAAATAACTTTTATATAACTTTTATTTAAATTATTCTGTTTACATTTTATTTAATCAAATTGCAAAAAGAAATTCAATAGGATATAGATTAAATATAATGATTTTATTGCTCTAAAATGACAACTCATTTTAAATAAAATGAACTCTAATTATACATTAATTCTGTATAATAAAAAACAGAGTAAATTTTACACTTGCAACTCACGAATTATTTGAAAATTTTCTCTTTTCAAATTATTATTAAGTTTTTGACAAGAATTTAATAATGGAAACAATTTATTTTTCAGAATTAGCTAACTATGAAAGATTTCATAATTTGGAAAATGTGCTGTTGTTCATCGTGAATATCGGCCAGTTTCCATTTGATAATTTAAATAAAGTGTTATTGAAACATTATAAATTCTTTAATAAATTGGAGCATAAAAGCTGAAGTGTTGTTTATCGCTTGAATCGTTTAAATGTTACAGTTTTAATATTGAAATTTTTAATAATTTTCATTAATATTATATTAGTTATCATAATTGTAGTTTGATACTTATTTTTTGATTTGCAACAAATAATTGGATAAAGAACATTTAATTAGGTATAGTCCCCTCAAATGTTTTATGAAAAATCTTATATTTTGAATTTTAAAAATATGATGAAGTCATTTTGCATTTAATAAAGCGTATAAAGGGGAAAAAGATATTTACTTTTACTAAATCATGTATTAAACATTATTTATATTTTATTATTGTAATTCAGATTGCAATGCCTAGTGAAGAATGAATTAATTCATATAAAACCCAATTATTGGAGAGATTGAATGTTATTTGTTCAAAAGAATCGTTCATAATACTTTTCTAGATATTTTCCTATTTCCTTAAAGTTATAGTGCTAAAATTCAAAATAAAACGTAAACTGAAGATATTTATTTATCTGTCTCTAAATATATCAAGATATAGAATGATTCGTAAAATAAAATATTTGAACGATTATTTTAATATCTGTTTTTTAAAAAAATTAAATTAAATTAAATTAGTGCCCGACAATAACATTTTCATTAAAACAAAAAAAATTGCTTGCAATTATCATAGAGAAAAAAAGCAAATAAATTCATCGTAACATCAATGAAATGTTTCATGTTGTTCCCTAATTGATTGAACCCATTTCAACCAAACTTTGCACACATATTCATCAAAACAAACGACAAAATAAATTCAACTTTTCCTAGTCAAAAATTTAAATATTTTCATATGATCTTAAACTCAAAAATTTTGCAATTTCAATTTTATCAATTTCATTTTTGCACAATATGACTTTCAATTATTATTGTCATCAATTTTTTAAACTGAACTTTTTAAAACGTTAAATTACTCTACCTTTTTTTTAAATTTTTGCCTTATTTTAATTCATACTTTTTAGCTTGGTTGGATTTTCTTTAAATTCAACCAATTATCCACTGAACAGCTCCTAAAGTAAGCATTAAAAATTGCTGAAAGAAAATTAAGAAATGTTAAGGCTTTGAATCAAATTAAGCAGACATACTTTTATAGTAGTCCTTTCAGGCTGTATGAAATTAACTAATTTTTATCTTTCTTCGACAGAGGAAATTACCATCTTAAAAATATTTATAACTCAAAATAAAAATAAAAAATTGCCTTTTTAGTTATACTAATTTTAATGTTTTCTCATTTTTAATTAATGTTTTAGAAAATTTAATGCAAATGATTTTGAAATAAAGAAATCATTAGGAAAGTACTATTTTAACTGGATAAGATTTTGAATTTAACCATCGCCATTATATGTATCACTACCTACTTCTTTCTATTAAAATTGCTCTTTTATTTTCACTATATGCTCATTATATTGCTCTTTATTTTCACTCTTTTGTATGCATTATTAAAAGATATTTATATATTATAATATTTTATTTAAAAAAAGAAGTTTCTATATTAAGAATATTGTGCTTGAAAACAATTTGATCCCGAGCAACGCCGACAGTTTCAGCGTGTATTAAAGTAAAAAAGATATCATAAAACTCACAAATTAAAAATAAAATGCCAAATTAAATTTAATCTTCCACAGATGATAAAGGAGTCTAAAAAACAAAATCTCATTAAAGATAAATTCAGAAAGTACATAACTTTCATAGAAAAAAATAATTCCTTTACATTTTAATTTAAACTAAAACTGTCGTAAAATCCTTTCTTAACACCGACATTTGCTTTTAATGGTTTTCAATGATTAAAAAAATACACATCTAAGAGTCAAAGATGAACAACTAATTAACGTATGTTGACCACCTGCTCAAAATAAAAGAGAAATGTTTATCTCTAGCCATTCTTTTTTATGGGACAACCATTTTAAATAAATAACCATGCGGTTATGAATACAGAATAAAAAAGACAGAGGAAGCTTAGAAATGTTTTAAGAAAAAATGCTTTCTTTGGTGGAATTAAGTACGCCATGTGAATTCAATCACATCATATTAAAAGATAATAGTTTCAGGTTGAAAAGTTCCCAGATTCAGATATTATCCCAAGTAATGAGACAACTTTTTTTGTTCATTAACTAACTAGTCTAAAAGATAAAAACTTGGGAACATGAAAGCATATGTGTAAATAAACTTCAGATGAAAAAAAATGGTGCAGACAGTCGAGAAAATGAGATAATAATCATTACTATTCTAAAATTTTCATAAGAAGAAACTCAAACATTCATGAGGGTAAAATGCTTTCCATTCAATTAATGTTGAGTAATGTGATTCAAACGATTTTTTAAAAGATTCTTGCCGCGATTAAGTAAATGAAAGATTTTTTCGATAAGATTTTTTTAAATTTCGAAACTAGCTGAAAAATCGTCTGCCTATTTAAATTTTTAATAAAAAAAGATTCCATTTAAGAATAATTTATAAAATCGATTATTTGGGATTTTCATAATATTGAAGAATATTTCATTTGAACAAATGCGAAATTTTGAAGTAAAAAAATATGATTAATTTATACTGATAAAGCGTATAAAACTAGATTACTTGTTTTCAAGTTGTGATTGGAAATGCGTCAAAAAAATTATTTCATGATGAAAAAAAATCAGGGTAATAAATCAATTAGAGGAACTCTATCTTCGATTTAAATTATAATTTGTTACATTTTTTCGCTTATTTTTGTCGTATATTGAATGAATATAATATAAATGTGGAAAGTAAGAAGTATAAAATTTTTGATCTATTGATTTTTTTTTTCTCAATTACGCTGGAAAATCTTATAATGAGACTTCTATTATCGACTTTCCTTGCAAGAATCAAACAGACTGCATATCCAACTTACTTTTGGCGTATATCATGAGAATATAATGTACATTTTGGTGAAGTAAAATTTCTTATTTTCTGAATTTTTCAAAAATACCAATTACATGATTTTTCAATATCTATTAATTTTTTTATTTAATTATTCTATTTAATTCCGTCACATAGTTTTGAAAACGTAGTATATATTTTGGATTAGTTAATATTTTTTAGTAAATTATTTCTCAAATATAACTAAATGGCAGACTTGAAAGAACTTTAACCATTTGGTGGCAAGCACAGATGAAACCAGTGAATGGAATATACCACAATTTTATACTCTCACTATGGACGATATAAACAGATGACTTTTAAAAAAAAGTCACTAAAAAGAGAATACAATTTGGGTCAAAAATTGGATTTAAAACATGTAAGATGGATAATGCAAAACTTCATAAAGATTCAAATGATTCAAAAAAAAGGACACACAGGTCGAAACGTGCAGAAATTTTTTTTAGAAATCAAGATTTAGGTCTTCTTGTACAAGAAAAATATTTTCCAAATGTTGACCTTCATATGCATAAAATATAGTTCTCCTTTCTTTCTTTTTCAAAAACAAAATTCATCTTTCCAGGTCTGCCATAGTCTATAAATGAAGTTTGGTTTCATTTTTTTATTAGTTTTATCAGCAGAGGTTTCTAAACAAGGAAAGATATCTCAAGACTACTCTGTATAATAAGAATTCTCTTTTTGATTTTCTTTACAAGCTTTGAAAATGTTTCGAGATTTTCTATTTTGCTTCGTCGTTATTAAAGATAATGCAATATATTCTTAGCTGTATGTTTACATTCTAGACTTAACTCTTTCCTTCCTAAACGTTTGACATATGTATAATGATGTAATCCAATTATTCCTAAGAGCTTTTTTTTCCTCCTACTCGTCTTTCTCTTATCTCTTCTTTAGGCTAATACGAAACAGCAAATGGAAATTTGAAATTGATGCAAATTATTGGGAAGTTTCAAGAAGTCAATACTATAACACCGCTGGTCACACCAACTTTTTAATTATACCCAACAATTAATCCTTCAACCGTGGTAAAAAAGGAGATAACAGCACATATTTGATTCTTTTTAATTAAAAAAAAACTACATTTTGAACTAAACATTGTGGTCTAAACATTTTCTTGTTATTTCTCTGCTCTTTAATATGCTACTAATAAACATAGTTTAACTGAATATAAAAAGTCACGGTCGTGTTTTGAATCACTTACATTTCATCAAAACTGCTTGTTTTGATCTAGGAGATTACGTGAGAAAAATTGCACCACATTCAGAAAACATTTTTTTTTTGGCAACTTTACCAAGCAATAATTTTGTCAATAACTATTAAGTCAATATTTTTATGACTTGCATGTATAATGATTCTCGTATCTCAGCAGACTCCAATAATTATTTTGTTCATTTACAGATAAACGTGTTAATTTACATTTAAACTTATTCAGTAGATAAATACATAAGATATATTTCAACACTCAGAATCTAGTACCAGAATTTAGTTTGTCTAGAGCCCCTTTCTCAAGACATTTGCTCACATTTGTGCGTCCCGAGTCAACCGCTTGACCGCATCTCGACCAAGATAAAGTTCTCCGCCACTTTTTTTCTCCCACATGCAGTGGAACACACGGTATCTGAAGATGAATTCGATAACCCACGCTCCAAGAACTAGGATTATTCTCCATTCCAACGGAAGAAACGGATGCCAGTCGCCAGTTCTTTTGCGCATTCATCACTCAGGGACCCAACGAGGGAGGGGATATCCCTGGGATGGCCACACTTCCACCCGGGACATTGTCCCGGGTGATGGATAGGGAAAGAAGAAAGAAAGGAATAAAGATTCGTTTTCCTTTTCATCGGCGGAAATACGTATGCCACTGACTTCCTGGGTTGCCTGCTGCCCGCTTGGGGTGTAACGTGGCAGGTCAATTTCGTGGATTTTCAGGTGATCCAACGGTGCAATGCATTATTGTCGCCGTAACTATATTGACCTACTGTTTATTCTAAGGTTAGGGAGTTAATGCAACATTTCTGAGATGCTATCTATATAAGATGATTTATGAATCGAATATAATGAGTTTGAAAAAAATTATGTTTTAAAAAATGTATATTTTATATTAGTTGCAAATTTCACTCGGCAGGTTTATTCAATTGTTTTTTAAGAAAATATTTAGATACAAATCACATACTGATTATATAAGAATATTTTTCAATCTTACCTAGATATGAACTGGTCATTTAATTTTTTTAAAATCAGGAATACACTTAGTTTAACATATTATTCGAACAGTTATTCTATATTACAGCACTCATTTTACAATTTATCTATCATTACTTATATTTTTCAACATAAATTAAGTTTTACCATGATGAAATCGAGTCTTAACTCAATGAAAGTAACACCGAAATTTTGAGATATGACAGTGTCAGCGTAAGAGCAGACAGAAAAAGGCTCTAAAAGTTAGTTATAAAAATGCTTTTTTATAACTAAAAAAAAATATATGAAATGTAAATATTCTTAAAATGTGCATATGTGCTTAAAATCACGTTTTCTTTTTTAATTATTTTTTAGAAAAGACTCTTACATAGATAAACTTAAAAAAGCAAAGCCTTATCTAAATATAAAATTTGATCCAAATCATTAGAGCTGTTTCCGAGATACACGAAATATATATATATAAATAATATACAAAAATTGCGTTTATAAATATAGGATAAAAGTGAAGTTTATGTTGAAACTGTTTGCACATTTCGATTTTTAAAATGTTAGATTTCTGTCACTTATTTTATATATTTATTCGATGATCAAACACTACAGAAAAAATTACAGATTGCATCAAATATACGAAAAAGCTATTTTTATTGGAAGATAAAATCATTAAAAACATATCTGAAATTTAATATGTCTATACAATCAATCCGAAATCAGAAGTTGTGTACTTTCAATCTTAAAAATATGAAAAAAAAGTAAACTCGACTGAAAAGCTGAATATTTTCAAAACTTGACACAATGGAAAGTTAAAACATTGAACATAATCAGTCTTAAATACATTAACGATAGGAATTGAAAATCAGAATATTATCAATCTTGAACACATTCTAAAAGGCAATAGGAAATTGAAAAGTTGAATGCATTAAATGCTTTAACAATTCATAAGGATTTTAAAAATTACAAGCATTTAATTGTAAAAAATCCAAAGGAAATATCAAAAATACCTTTTCAGAAAACAGAAGATAATTTATCTATAAATTTGAATTTGATAAACATTATCTGAAATGAGTTCCTGACATTCTTGCTGTCACAGAAAAATGTATACATCTTACTGTACCAGGAAAATCAATTATTTTATTGATGCCTATATAAATATACAAGGAAGATCATAGAGGCATCTTAAATTAGGAATGTCAAACACACTGCTTAAATATGATAATGATATATTATTCAATAAAAATGGTCATTTTTGTAAAATTAATGTCAAACGCTCTGCAATTACGATGTTATTTCTATAATAAAGATCCTAAATCAACCTGTAATTTTAAAATTATACAGGACAGTATTGAAATATATAATAGAACATACAGAAGCCAACTCCCTAGAAAATTCTCAAGTTATGTATGTATTTTGTACCTGACATATACAATGTAATGAAATAATAAGACTGTCCCTTATCAACTAATTGTAAGTAATATAAAGTCATAATTGTTATTTTTATTTAGAAGTTTAATAACTAATAAAAATATCATAACCAATATATCCAAGAAACGGAACATTTTAGGTTTTGGAAGGGTCCAAATTATACTAAATGATGAATATAAATTAATAAAATAAAAAATATTGCATTCACGAGGGGGACCCTTAAATGTCATATTTTTTATTATTGCCCTGAAAAAATTATGGTGACCTTTCCGCAGGACCTTTATGTAATTTTATTAACTTTTATTTAATATTTTATGTTTTAAAGTAAATAATTAAAAAAGTCATTTTACAAAAATCTATAAATTTTGTAATCCTGGTCAAAAAAGAAATGACATTTACTTTGTATTTTTTTTTTCTTCGAGAAAGAAAACCTTTTGTTGCAACGTCAACTAATCTGCAGAACGCATTTACTTTATTACTCATGTAATATTTATTATCACCGAAATTATCATGCAACTCGCAGCTCAAAATAAATATGGATAAAATCGATTATCAGTCTTCTGGATTAATGAGAAACAATAATTGATTGTGTTTCAATCGATCTGACTTCAGGTCCAGGTTAAATCAACTCTCCGTCAGTGCATAACATTCGGAAATTAGCTCTAGTAATACAGAATTACTCATTCACTTCGAAATGGTCATAAAATGAAACCTACTGGATCAATTGTTATCAAATTGGTAATAATTTAAAGGAGATCATGGGAATTTCTTTTAGGTCAAAAAAGTTCAAAATCTCACCACCGGAAGAGAAATGGCATTGTATGCAATATTATTAAGCAAAATAGGACACGAAGACTTCGGTTTAAAATGTGTTCAATTGATTCTGAAACGTGTTTCAAAACTTGTTCAATGTGGCCTATACCATTTTCTGAAAGCTGTTTAAATCACGTTACTGCATTATCAACAGTAGCCTTTGGCGTGTCACGAGGAATGTTTTGCACATGTCGCTGTATCGTATCAAATAAGATATGATAAAGTAATTTTGTTTAGATTTATGAACACATTATAAACAGTGCTTTTGAGATAAAATATATTGAATATGCTTTATAAGACGTTTCTGAAAGGATTAAACATATTTTAAACTATTGTCTTCAAGTCCTATTTTGCTTAACAATATTGCACACAGTGCCATTTCCTACCTGGTGGTGAGTTTTGATCTATTTTCTGACTGGAGTGTAATCCCCATTACCTCCTATAAACCATTACTAAGTTTGATAACATTTGGTCCAACAGTTTTCCTTTTATGGCCCAGTTCAAAATAGTACTTTAGTTATAATCAACATAACATTGAAGGCACAAAATATTTATGATTACATTTGTGTTACTTAAATGTTTTAACACATAAATGAAAGAAATATATAAGAAAATACCGAACTAGATATTCATCCTAAATAAATATTGAACAATATCCATCATAATGGAAATTTGTTGAACTTATAGAATCGAGTACTTTAACCTTTTCATTCTTAAGATTGTTTAAATACTCAAATTTATTTTTCTAAGATAGCCCCAGGAGGCACCTCCAAAAGAGGATGAAATGCTTTCTACATGGTAGTTGGATCTCGCCGCCCTGGTATGTAAATAGGTAAGGGTCTGGCTCCTCCATCGATGTCAGGGTATATTTCCTTTGGGTAAAGGTTATATTTTGTCCAGCGATGATCTTAAGGATTCAACCACAGTTCCAGCCGCTGCTGCTGTTGAGGCGGTCCAGTCATTCAGTATTCATTATCCGTGTTCTTTCTAACCAGTCAGTGATATGACTTATCTTTCAAAGAAAGCTTTCCTGTCTCCTATGCCCTCCCAAACTGCATTGACAGTCAAATACTCATGGCCTTATCCAATATCGATAATTTTATGTGGATGAAAGGGGATAATCCTATTATAAGAAAGTTTGCTAGTTCGAAATTAACAATATCTGCTGCTTTATAGCTGCATTTCTCGTATCATTAACACAGACAGCTCTATAAAATGTAAAAGTAAGATTTTTTTTTATCATCTCAGAATGGAATTTTTAAACATTTATCTAATTTTTCTTTGTATAATAACTTGTATTTAAAAACACAATAATAAACATCTACTCGAGTATAGACGCCAATTAGTTATATTTTACTTCATTAAGCATCTGAGCTCCATGATTATTATATACCATGAATATATAATTTTATTTTTATCAAAACGAATTAAATATTATAATAACGAGTGCTTAAAAATATCATCTGCACATCGCATAATTTTTTTCTTCTCTTGAATTATTTTAGAATTTCTGAACAATAAACATTTATTTCATTACATTTACCCAGGAATTTCAATACTGGATCAAACAGAATCACCAGAAAATAAAAAAAAAACAGGAATAAACTAATTATATTACATCCCAGATAAACTGCAAATTTCCTGTTTAGAAATAATTTTATTGAAATTAAGCTGTTTTTTCATGCTTGTAGGAAGGATATTTTGAAATAAATATTTCAATCTATTCCCGAAATTAAAATTTATACACCAATACCTTAAAAAAATAATACATTAGTTTAATACTTTCAGATCAATTAATTTAATATCATTTAATCATCAGTTAAACTGATATTTGATTTCATATTATGATGTAATTATTCTGAGAAATAATTGATGCAACAATTTAAAAGGTAAATACATCGAAATAAAAAGCTTTTGCAATTTAGCACTCTAATAATAAAGTATTTTCTTTAAATTGTTTAAATTTCTTGTTATGATCAAAGTATTTAGTCAATAAATTAATATGATTTCTTATGTAACAAATTTTTGATGTAATCAAACTTCCTTCCTTGTGACCGTTTCTTTTTTTTTTTCAATATAAAAAATAGAATGATTTTCTGTTTAGTAATATAGTTAATTCAAAGTACAATTTCTTAAATTTTAGAACCACTTCATCTATATTTCACAAAAATGTTGGTCAATCATATTAGTTTTTGGCCATATTTTAGTGCATCTAAATATGTTGCTAAGGACATTTCCTCGCTTGAAAGTTGAGAAATTTTCGCTTCCCTCTTCACTCCAATCCAAAATTCAGCGTTTAGACCTATTAAATGTCTCTGATATTGTGGGCAGCCAGCTTAATATAGATACAGAGTCGTTTATAAGCTGATCATATGGGATGTGACGGCAGTAATTTCCAACCAAGGCGTTTAATGGACTAGAACGCTTCAAGCGAGCCGTTGATTCTCTTGGTCAAGTTGGCTGAAGTTATAATCTCCCTCGTCCATGAAATGGTGGAAAATCCACAAAATTAGTGAGATTCTGTTTAAAAGGAAGTTCACAAACTCCATGTTGCACCAGCGTTGGGAATAGCTGGTATCGCTTGATTTCTTACTACAAAATGATTTCTGGAATTAAACCGTGACCAGCAAGTTGGGAAACATGTGATGGATGAGATAGTATTAAAGATTCTTGGAGATCTGAAATTTCCAAGTCAACGTGAATGTCATTCAGTAGTAGAAGCATATTCTCATTAATTTGAATTTCAAAAGTAATTTATGTATGAGAGATTATAAAATCCTGCATAAGAGTATTAGTATATATTCTCATGTAAAAAGTCCTAAGAACAATTTTTCTTAACCCGATATCATACCGTATTGCAATCACAAAAAAGAATGAAATAAATATCAGTGGAAAATTTGAATTTATGAATATCAGTGGGTAATTTGTATACATTGAAATGGTTAATTATACCCATTAAAGGAAAACATGCGAAATGTTTTTGTTTCCATGGAATAGAAAAATATTCAAAATTATTACTTGATGACAATGGAATTCTATATATAACATGGATGTTGGAAGTTTATTCATGAGCTTTCAGTTGAGTAAAATAGAATCAGCTTGCCTCCACATCATATACGGTTCCACGAATGTCTAATAATGAGGTATTGGTTTTGGGAAACGGTCATTCTTTATAGCTCCAACATCTATATTCAATTCCACTAAAAGACTGGTTGAATATATGAGTCTGGTGCACTTCAAATCCAATGTTATTGATCAAAAGTTTTCTGATTGGTGTGGTGATGAAGTTGAAAAAGAGGAATATCAGCTCAGATGTATTCTTAATTACATATCAACTATTCAAAACTATAACTCAAACATAAACTGTGTTACTTCAAAGCATGACATAACTAAACCAAATTAAATTAACATTTGCTAATGTTAATGGAACAGCTTCCTGAAGGCTTTTGATTCGCCTACATAGAGCAACATAAAAATGTCTGGAACAAATAAGATATTTTAATGTTGCCAATTCATATAATTTCCAAACAGTCATAAATTTGTCTATTCCTTGACGGAGACAGAGAGAAAGCGTGTCCTGTTTACCATGAACGTTCAGAGAAGCCGGTGTCCTGGCATAGGAGTAGCGTGTCTTCCTAGTGATCTGGGTATTCCGGATTCGAGTTCCAGTTCAGGCATGATTATTATTCTGTGTTCTATCTGTGAGTAGTGGGAATGTGCCCCCCTGTAAAAAGGTGCAAGTGAATGTGAAGCATGAAAGTAGCTAAGTCGTACTCTTGGCCCTAGTTGGCACTATTTGAAAAACCAGGGGGTCGCGGTGGCCCGGTGGTAAAGTCTCGGCTTCGGAACCGGAGGGTTTCAGGTTCGAGACTCGATTCCACCGAAGAACCGCCGTGTGAGGGGGTCTGTTGCACGTTAAATCTGTCAGGCCAAATGTCCTCCCGCTGGTGTGGAGAGGGGGTGCCAGTTCAGGTGTCGTCCTTGTCATCTGACCGTGGTTCAAAATTACGAGGTCAGTCCCAAAATAGCCCTCGTGTTGCTTTAAACGGGACGTTAATATAACTAAACTAAACTAAACTTGAAAAACAAGGGACACTAATTTTGTCTCTTGTGCTGACAGCTTTCCGTCAGCAGGTTTATAAAGTGCCGTAAATAATAACAATTCGTTCAGGGAAACCATATAGCTGAAAATTATTGTGTTTTAGTTAATAACAAGTTTAATAGCTTCAGAAATCTTTATATGAGTATATTTATTACTCATAACCACCCAGATAATTTTCCCAAAACTCTTGATGATACCAACGAACAACTTTAAAGGAAAAATGGTAGTCAATTTCACTTGAACAAAAAAAAACTGATAACCATTTAGGATAGATGGAATATCCCCTTGTCGGCCACTTATTTTTGGAATATACATAAAGATTCTGTAAAAGAATTCCAAATAAAAGAAGAATTTCCGAGTGGAACAAAGCAATCATTTCTCTTGTTTATAACTGTAGAAAGTCTGTAGACACTACAACGAAGTCCTGTCAAATTGCATTTCTAATTATCTAATGTAGGTTTACAGAATGCTGTTAATTATTTCTAACTCATTAAAACGTTTTCTTTTAATTTAATATTCCTTTCATACACACATACATTTAGACCGACTATTTCCCTGGATACTTGTATTTATGTATACATATATTTAATATCCTTGGATATTTTGATATGTTTGATATCTCTGAAAATGTTAGTACATTTGATACCGCTGGAAATTTTGGTATATTTGATATACGTGGAATTTGACACTAATAGAAAACAATGTGAATGATTTCGGATAGACCACATAAAGAACGATATAAAAACGTTATAAAAACTGTGAAAGGCCAAAATCAGAGCAGATGGGATATTTATCTATTTACAGATAACTATAGGAATTTATAAAAAGAAAACATAAAAAAGTTAATTTACTTAACATAAAATAAGTTTTAGAGCTGGAACAAAGTAATTTTTATAGCATCCTTTTTATTTCTAATTTTTAATTAAATTATTAGATTACATTAATTTTACAGTGATTTTTAGATAATCTAAATTATTTTTATAAAGATCAATAAAGAAAAATAATTATAAATTTAATCCCTATACCATAAGCCAAATATTTTAAAAATATTATTCCCATAACAAATAAGAGCTGATGGACAAAAACTTTTATATCTTTGTTTATCAAATAAAACACACGAACAATCTTTAAAATATCTCTGGTATCAAGATATGTATTGAGTTGGGAAAAGGAAAAATTCGAAATAAGCAAAGATAAAGGCTAATCACTAGTTCTTTTAACTGTAATAAATCTAAATGCGTAAAAGGTTATATCAAATATCTAATAACAATGAGACTTCAGATAAAAGATACATTACAATAGAGACTATATCCTTTATTTAAAATTTCTAAGTCTTTCGAAGATAATCAAAGTTACTAAAAATGCTAAAAATAAACACAAAGAGGTTCTTAATTCGGAAAATTCATTGTATATCCATTCTGAAACTCTATAAAATTCTTTCACTTTTCTCAATCAAATTTCGTTGTTGATTAAATTTTAAACCAAGAAAAGTTTTGAGTTTTTATCGGCATCTATTTAAACAGAATTCATTAGAAAAATTTAGTTAAAAACATGAAAGCCTCATCATCTTGAACAAAAATTTTAAGATTTGGTATCATCGGTAATTTGAAGGAAATAAGGAAGCATAAAACTAGGAGATTAAAATATTTTTCAGACTAACATTGCGTTTTAAGATAAGGTAAGGTATATTACTTTATTTTATTTTAAGCTATTTTATTTAATATCCTTGTTTCGTTTCAGTATTTTCTAATTTTGTAGTTGACTGTTTATTTACGTTCTAAGACTTTAGATTTTTAAATTTATGTACTTAGATATATTTTTATACTTTAAGAATTTAATTATGCTTTAATCATCGATTAAATCCTTTTTTGCTTTTTCAGCGTCAGTTACCCGAACAGAATTTTTTTTAATCAAATCAAAGATTAAATTATTTGGAATAATAATATTAAATCATTTATTTGGGTAACGTTTATTAAGGATAAACTCTGGAAAAAGGAGGGAACCCACATTTATTATAACTATATTAATTGATATAGTAGAATTAGAAAAATTGTGTCAATCAAAATTGCAGCATGAAAGCTACTTTAATGGGTTCTTTATATTAAATGTAAATTTATAATTAGACAAACTTCTTAGTAACAAAATGTATAATAGGTTAAATTCGAATAAACAATAGAAAAAGAATAATTTTGATGCAGGTTAATAAATATTAGACAAATTTTGAAATAATAATAATAATCTTTTGAAAGAAGATAATTAAATTTTGAAATTATTATCTCCCTAGCATCATGGATTTCACTTTAAGGGAGAGTTGAAATCACAATATGTATAGTTTTGTATAGTTTTATAACTGCCTCCTTAACAAAAGTTAGTACCGAAAAAAATCATTTGGTTATATTTTCTTTTCGAGAAACATTAAAATATCTAAATTTCCTCACATCAACATAAAATAAGCTTTTATTTCTGCTTCATTTTCATGCATAATAATGAATTCGTTGCAACATTGCTTTATTTCGGATATTCCACTTGAACATTCTAACCTCAATGCACCTCTTTTACAGTAACAAGAACCTCCATTTCACTTTTAACTAGAATCTCCATTTCACTTGTAATCAGAATCTCCATTTCACTCCTGTTCTCGGAATCGGTATTTTTGTTCATTCCAATTTATAATTTCGAGATAAGAACTTATTTCGGTTTTTATAGCTTAACCTCACATTAATTATCGATTTGTGGGAGTCCAAGGATTCGAAACTTGAGTCTTAATGACTTTCACTCTGTTATCCACCAGCATTCAAACTAGATTTTCATATCCATATATTAGTTATAACTGTATATCTCGGTTTTCACTGTATCATGTCTCTGTGCATTTATATAGTACAATTAATTGGGACAAACAGCCTATATTATTTGATTTGTATAGGTTCATTTACATGCATGGTATAGCAATCTAGTAGTAGATATGTCCTCCTCTATCTTTAATGAAATCTTGTACACGTTTAAGCATGGATTCCACAAATTTATAACATATATATTTGATGTCATCAACATGTAACCAAACTTTATGACATTCTCAATCACATTTCTCTTAATATAGCAGTCCATTTTATTCTCACGTTTCTCCACAGTGCTCCAAAAATTTTAGAACTGATTTTTATCGCCAGAATTATCAGGCCAATCCAAAACTGTTAATATCTTTTCTTGAAAATCAATTCTTTACCAGCTTGGAATTGTGACATGGAGCAAGCTCTTTTTGAAAGACACCAACACCAGTAAACATTTGCATCAGAATCACAATTTTTTCTTCAAGTATTGAAATATATTTTTTTAGAATTTATCATCCCTTCAATTGCTATAAAGTTGCCAGGTCCTCCAGATGTAAAATAACGCAAAAACATCTGCTTTTGAGGTTGTTAAACTGTTTGATTAAGATGTTGTTCTTTGTCGGCCCCCCAATACTTCCTCTGACAAATGTTGAGTGAATTCTCTGCACAAAAGAAATGTTTTATCACCAAATACAACCTTATTTCATTCTTTATCAACCCACGATTAATACAGGCCCGATATAAACAATTTCTGTTCATTACAGAGGTTAACAACTGTTTTTAATCGGTATTCTTGCTCATCTCCCTGTTTCAATAAGCCTTCGTCATATTGTCGATGAATCAATGCCCACATCAGGAGTTAATGATTCTAATTAATGTTTTGAGATTATGCATTTTGCTATTTTTTACTAGAAATGTTTTATTGTGTTTATATCCATATTTACTCTTTCGTTTTTGGAGAAACTGTTCCAAACTTAATTTGCTGATTATTATCCTAGAAACACTTGTTATTCCAACTCCAACTGCTGCAGCAATATCCCTTGCTATCATTGAAATATGCTTGCTGAGGGTACCAATTTTAGTCTTTTTCTTTGGAATGATATATAATTTTCAACATACATTAGAACAAGACAATTTGCACAATCTCTTCTTATAGGATCTGAAACACCAATTGTGGGTAAAATGCTCTATGTGAGATGATTACATAGTCAAACAAGTTTAGATTACTTAAGAACGACCCTTATTTGTAAGAAAATTCAGTTGAACATAGTTTGAGGTAAAAAAAGGCCCGAGAAATGAAGAAATTTATAAAAAATTGAGTTTATCCCAATGGCAAATACAATGCACAGTATTGTATTTGCCAATATTTGCTATAACTTTCAGCTCTAATTTCTTCATGCTGACATAAAATAGAAACCATTGTTTTTAAAATGGTGCTCGCCTTAGCCATTGTATAATTCCCCAAAAGATTAACTTTTACAAACTGAAATTCTCGAATGCAGGATCATTGACTCAAACTGATGTCTTTGAGTAATACAAATAATGATTTAATTAATCATTTGTAAAGAAAAATTGTGCTAATTGCTTATCAGCGACCTGAAATAAGACACGATTATGAGAGAGATAGTAATAGGCTATTTTCTCAAAAAGAGGAAACCGAGTTTAAATATCATTACTCAAAACAATCCTAATCGGCCTTGCTCATAAATCTAATAGGCATATATCTAATCCAAAATCCGTGTTCAATAAATTCTTTCAGTGAATTGTTTATAGGATCAAACTCTAAGTTTTCATTGAATCCTTAAAAATAAAACAGAAATCAACCGAAAATTTATCAGGAAAATAAATTAGTCCCATTTCTTGAAATTATATGAAAATGTCTACTTAGTTGTTTCTTGTTTAATTTGACCAAGAAAAATGTCTATTACATCATGATCACGTGTATTCAACTCATGTGGTTAGTGAGTTTAAAGAAATTTACTTCGCTTAAATCTTGGTATAGCATTTAATTGGATACTATCCGTTATACAGGGGCAAGATTTCCCAATGTGAGCCAAACGTGAGTCAAGTCACCATGCGAAGCGAATAGTAAAATAAATGTCGCATATGTGAACAAAACACGTACAAAGTCGCCCTAGTGAATAATGTGAATTTGATGAATTTGAAGTTAAATTTGGCGTTATTTTGCATTTTCGACTTCTTTTTAGAGATTTTTTTCTTTTTCCGACTAAAGATTATTTGGCAACTTTATGGCGTTGTTTTTTTTTTTCGCTGGGCCAGTATAAAGGAAAAGTACCTTTAATTGTAATGCTTAGTTACGATTGAAGAAAATTATTATTTTTAACTTATTATGCTATTTTTTGCAAAAAAAAAAATATATTTACTATTTGTATATAAATGTTATTTCTTTGATAAAAATTATTGATAGTTGTTTATTCAAGTGAAATTGTACCACTTCTTATATTAATGAATGTTATCATATCTATAGATGAACATGCTTTAAATATTTCTGATTCGGAGCCAATATTTAAATTTTTAGTAATTAGAAAGTTTTCACTCTGATGCATTGAGAAAATAAGTGTAGATGGCATACTTATTAATTTAACATCTCAATTCTACTCGTTATTTTCAGCTCACTTTAAATCAATTTTTATTCAAATGGCAGTTGGAAATTTTCTGTTCAAATTGTAAGACATGGAATAAAGAACCAATTTTCTGTTGGGGAATATTTATCAGAAAATAAAACACTTTGGTGGCACATTTCCCAAAATATCTAAATATGACATTTTTGAAGATATAACTATTCAGGAAGTCGATAACATTTTACACTAGAATAAAGTTGAAATTTCTTTAGGATTTATAATAGTAGTCTATGTTTTAT
Source organism: Argiope trifasciata (assembly GCA_026543055.1). NCBI lineage: Eukaryota > Metazoa > Arthropoda > Arachnida > Araneae > Araneidae > Argiope > Argiope trifasciata. The sequence goes on from JAPMOQ010005572.1 coordinate 6,746,917, forward strand.
TAATAGATATCCAGCTGCTGTATAGGACCATTTACGAAAATAAATATGTTGTTAAAAATTGACCATCCCTGAATTAGATAATTGACAAAATGTCGAACATTCAAACATTACTTTGCGTAAGTGAGTTTTTAAGATGCATATTGGGAAATAATCTATTTCCTTTGCAAGAAGATCCAATACACAGATGGATATCTTCACATTCCAAATTCGTATAATTCCATAAGCTGCTACGAAATAAAACCTTAAAAACTGCCATAAGTCTTGACCAAAAATGATTACTTTGGTTTCCACTATCATCTCTTACAATTTGGGTAAATATTTTCTTCGCAACTTTTATATGGCATTCCAATAATGGATTAAAAAATTAAATTGATTTTCGGGTCATAAATTCAATTGTGGAACCAAATTAAGAATGTACTATGCTCAACGTTTTTGGAGCGTTGAACTAAATATCATGTCTTTCATTTATATTTTATAACTTGAAAAAAAATCAGAGAACTATTTTGAAAAAAATTGACGGATATAAATTGTTAGAGACCCAAACGTTTTTTATGTTATCAGTTTTACACAACTCAAATACACAGACTAATGGACACACAATGTTTTGACAGATTTCGCCAACAACTATACAATATCTGCAATCTTTATGATGAAATATTAGCAGATTTAATTCATTTAATTAACTTCCTTTCTGACTTTTCCAAGTTCATAGTCAAATATGAACAGCTCCAAAATGTATTGTTTCAGATCTATAAAGATGAATTGCAACATTCATTAAAATTACTACATCAATTCTCTTTTTTAGGTATATTTTTTTCAGAACCAGAAAGTAGAATTTAATCTGCATTTCAACTTACAACAACAACTTTTAATTTCCCTTCTAGATATGCAGGGTGAGCCAGAGGAACTTACTTATTTGAAAAATTTATAAAAACAAAAGTTCTTCAGTTTTTGTTTTAATTTTTTTATTTGAGAATACAATAACAGAATTTTTTTTCATACAGTTTAAAAAATGATATCGATTAAATGGCGACCCCCATTGCGCATACACTGAGTTCGCCAATTTTTTAAGTTCGTGGCCACTCTTTGCAGCATATCAATCGGTATGTTGGCAATGGCGTGGCGAATGTTGTTCTTGAGGTGAGTTATTAACCTTGGTCGATTGACATAAACCAGATATTTCAAAATGAGCCTCGCTACTAAAAAAAACGATCGCGTCTTCCAGCAGGTTGTCAAGCAGCATTTCACATGCATTTTGATGGCGAACAAAATCACGTTAATTCTCGCACAACAGCCAATTTATAGGGATAAAATGGAAGGTCTTAATGGAGAGACAGATGGTGGAAGGTCTCGTGATGTCAGAAATTCCCATAGCAGCTGCATGTTTGCGAGCCGAACGCAGAACTAACTGCCTCACTCTTTCGACATTTTCCAGAGTTCTGCTTTTCCGTTGATGTCCATTTCTGAGTTCAGCGACACCTCCGAAACGAGTTAACCCACGACAGAATCGAATTACAGCCAGGAAAGAGTCTGTGAGGAGGAATTTTAAAGCGAGCGTAGAAGGCACGTTGCGTAGCAACGAGTGAGCGAATGTTAGAGAAGAAGCTCTCGACGACGGAGGCCCACTGTTCTCTAGACTAGAGCATGATGGCAACTGAAGGAAAAACAAATTTGGGGACTTTCCCCTCCAATAGCACCACATATCCCTCCTCTACCTACCTAACTCACCGCTCGGAAGTTTTTTCAAATAAGTAAGTTTCTCTTGCGCACCCTATATTAAGATTTAAGTGAAAAGGAACTAAAACATTTATTGGAATCTAAATTGCATGCTAAAAGTAGATAAAGGTATTTGTTGATAGTCTCATAAAGGTATTTGTTAAAATGAAGTTTCAACCATTCAAAGCAATGTATCAAAATTTGCTCTAAGGGCATATTTTATTATAGAGCTTAAGTAAATTGTATTACACACTAGCCCATTAAAATACATTACATTGTTCATGTATGAATTTTATAATATAATGACTATTTTAAAATAAATAACTCATAAACGTTGGAAAAGCCTTAAAATATATATTTCTACTAGTTCTCATTAAAATTTAACTTCTTAAGAATCTGAGATCATGTCTTACCATCTTTCCGCAAACTGAAAGAAATACTTTACTTCCAGGTTAAGTTTTTGCTACATCTTACCTCAACCCGAAATGCAAAATTTTAAGAAATTATGCTCCCCCATGTGCTTATCTGCTGAAACAACCCGTCCATGAAATATGCATGCCATTTAAGGCAGACAGCCTACGCACACCTGGACTTGCACTTGATGAATGGGTATCGTGTTGGAGACGTGTTCCGTCTCAGATGATTCATCAACTTTTTTTTATCTTTGCCTTTACACTTTAGTTTCCTGCAGCAAATTAGGTGAACCGAATTCTTCCGTTCTTATTAAAGGAGATATTCCAGATCCATTAAGTATTCTCCACTGAAATAATGAAAGTAAGCAGCGATGGGAAATGATTTTGATCGATACTGAACTGGCTGCCATTGAAGGCGACTTCTCTGGAAGTCTTTTTACCATCCATTTAATCTTATGAGATGTGATAAGGAAAAAATCGACGCTAAAAATAAACTGCGCAACCATTACTTAGTTATTAATGTATGAAAAAAAATGTGTATATTGGTAATATTTCTACAAGAGGGTTTTGGATTGAATTTCCAGCTTAAAATCCGATTCGGGTGATTTGAGGTCATGGTAGAAAAGATGAAATGAAATGTGTGGGAGAATTTCATGCAAGAAAATGTACTTAACTCGTGTGTGGTTAATATTGGGAATAAATTTCCATTGGTTAATGCATGGTGGTTTATTTTGAGAGTTATGAACGTGAGGGTATATTTACTTGAGAAGATTTAAGCTACAGTGAAATAAGTCATGCTGTTTCTTCAGATTCTTTAAGGAATGTTTTTAAAATCCTTATTTGTTCTGTTTTCTTTCTCATCTATTTTAAACATTTTTTTTAATTAAGGTTACAGGAAATCTCAAAGCAGATTTCTTAAGAGATAAAAAACGTTTTCTTTTTTTAAAATCATTAAATTAACTTTTATGTTGTTTGCTTATTGTTGACTTGCCTTGCCCTCAGCGATTTTTACCATTTTTAGTCATGATCATATTATAACGTAAAAATCTAATTTATCATAAAGATCCATTGTTAGACAAAAAGTAAAAAACTAATTGCAGAATTTTGGATTCGGAATCTAAAACTATGGGCTAGAAAATTGTTTTTATACCTTCATTGTGTCTGTTAAATTTGTCCAACACTCTCCTGTTAGTGTAGCACAGAAGAATTACTATATAAGCCTCATAGTGTACATTATGTTTGCAATCACGGATCCAGAATTCTGTTGTTAGGTGACTTAGCTGAATAACTTTAAAGTCATGATAATATAAATTAAATTTGCAATCTCAGACTAAATGGCCTCATATTCATATAGAATAACACATTTTTATTACCATCAATTTATGGTACATTAAATTTATAGTCATAGATTGAACCGCCTCTTGTTAGAGTGTTAAGAAAATTTGCAGAGGAAAATAATAATTTATATTACATCTAACTGTACTTTAAAAATACAATATTTATGAAAATATGAGTGTGTGCTTCATCCCCTGATAAAAAATAATACATAAAAGGAAAAAAGAATTTTCCTTTTTTAACAAATTATTAAAAAGGAAAGAAGTTCCTTTATAACATCTATGTGGATAGCTTATTAAATACTTTGGCATTGTCGGTTTTCTCAGTCTTGAGCAATGATCAGATTGCAAGGAAAACCTTATTTTAGCATAAAGATTCAATATCACGGTAAAAGGAAACAAATTTTTTAGAATCTCGGCTTCAATATCTAAAAAAGAGGGTAAGAACACCATTTTATGCCCCATTTTGTTCGTTAAGTCTATCCAACATATCCCTTGTTAGAATCGCATGAAAGAGTAGTGGTGTCTTAATGTGAATTTTATTAGCTTCATAATTGGCTTTAATTGTGCAATCACAGATAAATATTTCTGTTAATAGATGCTCTATGGTCCGTTTTTAATGTTATTATGATGTAAAAACTTGATTGTATAAACTTGCAATTGTGGATGCAATATTTCTCATAGGAGTGATACAGAAGAACTAATTTTTAATGCCATCATAATGTACATTAAATTTAGAGACGAACCTGATCTCGTTAGAGTGACCTGAAAAGGATAATACCAATTAAATGATAACCAATTGCAACTCAAAATTAGAGTATTCTAGAAAATATCAGCTTTTACTTCATTCATTGATAAGAAAATGATATATCTTAATGGATAAAATTAGATAACTAGATAAAAATAATATAAAGATCTTCTTTCCAAAAAAATTTCTAATAGTCAGGTTGGAATAATAATTTAAGGGGTGTCATTTAAAAAAAAAATGACATTACTTTCTGTATTTCTCACTTCTACAAAAATACCGGAATTTTATTTCTTATAAAAGTGTGTCTTTTTTATATACATCTTACGTTTATTCTAAATCAACCGAGAACGCAACTTCCCGGTATAATAATTAGATAATAGCACGCACAAGTTAAAAATATGCTATAATAGGCATAGGAATTTTGCTAGCTGTTATAAAACATAACGCTGTTTAAGACTTAACAAGAATTTTAATTCAAATTTTCTCATTTCATTATAATAGCACAATCTCGTATAATATTATGTATTCCACAAGTGTACATGGTCAACAAGAAAAGAAAAAAAGTAGTTTTTCATAAAGCTTCAACTCACTTTTTTTAGTATACTGAAGACTAAGTAATAAATTTACATTTTTTGCTAAGAGATTTCTTTCAGAATTTTGCCTTTGATTAAAATAACCTTTCGGCTTTAGATGAAGCCGGAACTTTCCTTTGATGTTTAGTATGTAATCCCTTTATTTATTCACGTTGGAAGGCACTCTTTATTTATTTATTTATTTATTTTATAATTTTAGCTGTTTTGATGCCACAAAATTTAGAAGCCGACCGACTTCATAATAGTTTAAAAACAAAAATAGTTTTTACAGCCACACATAGATGGCTGTTTTCATCTAAATTCAAAAGGAAAAGTTCCAACATTCTTCTTGTAAAAAAATCGTCTTAAACAACTTTTTGATGATCACGATCTGTTGAATATATTATGTTCTTTCATATCACAACGTTTTAATATTATTTTTAACGTTAAAAACCACTAAGTTGAAAGGACATGATGCAAGATTCATTTTTAAAATCTCAGTATTCTTGTACAAAATAATTTGTCATTTGAATGTCAGACTTTTCACATTAAAAACCTGGGGATTTTCACAAAGACCACTTTTCAACCTGGAGATATACGTCTTTTGATTTTTTAAAAGTTTTTAGACGCCTCGTCTGGTATAAAAATGCAACAAGATTTACAGACAAGTTAAATCTTTTCGTTGAACTCTTAGTTTTAAAAAACGGAGATAAAATAAGCTTAATTATGAGAAGTTTAGCTGTTTCTTTTTAGTAGTAATTTTAATGAAAAAATTATTCATAAAGATAAATCAAAGTCAGTTTAATTTGTAAACTTTCTTTTGAATATTTAATCTCTTTTTTTTATCAGAAAAGTATAACCTCTAAATTTAACAACTTCACATTGCTAAAAAATGTATTTCAAAGGCTAATTAATGGCCATGAACAAATTGTTCAATCCTTAATGATTGGACAATTAAAACGGAGATTGAATCAAAATGAGAGAAAAAAATTACCGTCCATATAGAAGGTTCTAGAATATTGGTGACCTTATAGAAGATTTCTATACTATTAGATCTAGCTATGTATTTCAAAATGAAAAAATGAGGTAATTTTAAACAAAATAAATAATTTTATTTTCTTCAATAAAGATACTGCTGGAAAAGCCATGAAATTTTTAATTTTATCGCTTTCAAGTCCTACTAATCCTAATAAATAAAATAGATTTGAAACATTGACACTGTAAAAAATGTCCCAATCGCCTCTAAATAAATCTGACCAAGTTATAAAATTTTGAAGTTCATTTTGAGCAAATAGAGACAATTAAAGGGCAGTCCTTCCTTTCCAGATAAAGCCATTGAAATTATCTAAAATTATAGACTTGACAATATATGGTTTTTACAACCTATAACTGAAATGAAACCTCATTTTATTTAATCCAAATGTCGTATTATGCAAATGACAGCAAAATGTCTTAAGCTGGTTCTTCTTTTTATTTATTTTATTTGATGATTAGCATTTTATTTTGACACAATACCAGCATATTAAATCCTTATTTTAAGTTTCTATCTTATATTCATCTTTTCGATTCTGTAAACTATTTCTTCAAAATTGGAATCAATTCTCCACTCCTTAGCAATATAAACTTTAACCCTTTTTTCCATGATTATGAAACTTTCCATCATAATATTAGTGAACAAATAATTGTACTCAAAATAGGTGTATTGTTTTTGGGTTTTTTTTTTTTTTTTTTTAATTAAAGGGTAAAGAGTGGGGAAAGTTTTTTTTTGTCTTTATATTTTTTTCTGTGCAATTTATATTGAATAAACCAAACAATCTTCCCGAAACCATGTGGCGAAAATTTGCATCACTTTGCAGTTGTTTCACTTCCAATAATGGTGAAAAGGTGTTTTGCTATATGTTTATTTTATGTTATTTTGTCAGAAAAGTTAAGTTTGTATTGATCATAAGTAGCGGGCGTCATTCCCGTGCAGTTACCCTAAGTGCAATTTTACAATCGTAGGCATTAAATGTGGAATTGTGGCTAAATTAGAATATTATCAATTATCTCCAGGAATTAGAATGATACAAATATATATATATATATATATATATATATATATTGCTCTGAGCTTAATTTGCATGATGAAGGATATTTCTATCATACTGCTCTTTTATTATTTTATATATTTCTACCAGGATTTTTTTAGCATTTTTCCATTCATCTAAAGCATGAAATATATCACTCTAATTTATTTCATTCAAT
>JAPMOQ010005572.1:6753953-6767650 GCA_026543055.1 Argiope trifasciata
TAAATTAATATGTTAAAAAATTTATTCATCAATAAATTTATCATCAGTAAATCATCTGTGCTTATAATTAGGACGAAAACGCTCGTTATTCAGCGTCCAAACGTGGCATTCCTTTTTTTGAGAACAAGAGGCTGTTTGGTTTAGAGGAATTTGAAGCTCGAAATTTCATAGGCATTTAATAAAGAATAAATATAAATTTTAATTTTAATTTTTTGCTTCTTGGCTAGCAAAAACGTTTTGAAGCTCACGTCAATCTCAAAAGAAATAAAAAAAAATATCTTTTTTTAAAATGTGCATTTAAGTTGGAGCATGCGCATTAATATAACCACATGATCAAATAAATTCTCTCTCGATCACTTGAAATTTGAGATAGCGGATTCCATCCCGTGAGGTATATTGTGTACATGGAAGAAATGACGCGAAATATATCAATTTACAAAGTGATACAAGAGTAGAAGAGATCAAAAATTTTCCCGTCAGAGGTTTCATAATGAGATTTTAATGTGGATTCCTTTGATATGTGTATATTTAATAAAGGGGAATTTAGGTATCTTTAAAAGAATGCTACAAGTGTTTATTTTTATCCATTCATTCAGAGCGGGAGCAGTTTTATAGCGTTTGAATATTTATAGAATTTTATAGAGCGTTTTCAATTAAATTAAAAAAGGAAGAAGATCAGAAAATAAGGGCATATTTTAGAATGAAGTAAATATGGGATAAACTAAGATTAAAATTTGAAAATTAATCAAGATTTAAATTAGATTAAGAGATGCCATTATATTCCTTTAAAAAAAGTTCCATCAGCTGTCCAAGCAGAAATGGCCATAGATTTTTTTAAAGATGTCGCAGATGCTATAATAGAATGATATAGAATACAAAAATTGGTGAGTGGAGACAGATATTGTTGGTCTAAACGAAATTCGTTTGAAAGTCAAATGAAAAAGAAATCAAGAACTGATATATTTTAAACACTTTTTTTTTTTTGCACATGAGAAACACTTTTCAAACTCCAAACAAATTTTTAACGGTTTAAATTTTCAAATGAAAATATATTTTGTCCAATGGGCCCCAGATTTTAATTCATTTTATTACTCATCATAAAGTTCTATAAGATACAGCTTTAAGCATAAAGAAATGTGAATCTTTTTTAAATCTATATTAGCTAAATACATTTAAAGCCAAAACATTACTTTAAACATTTCAAAGAGCAAAAATACTCTTTAAGCAACAATTTAATTCATAAAAAAATATTTTACAGTTACTGCATTCACAAAAATAATATGCCAAATGATTTTTCACCTAAATTTGAAATTAATTTAGCGAAAAGATTTACTACCTCTGTTTTTCAGTCATTCTTTTTTTTTCCTCCATTTACAATTATGTAGCTCATGGAACAATAATGACACTTCTTCAAAATTAAATTAATGCTAACAGGTGCTATTCTTTGTGTCATAAAAAATGACATAAAATCAGATTTTAGGAAAATGATCTTTTTCAATTATTTTTTACATGGAAAAAACAATCACGGCGATAAAAAGAGAAAAAAAAACTGAAATAAAAAAAAGAAAATCGATGAGAGAGAACGGCATAAAAAAATTTCTGTGCATTCTTATTCGAAACAAGTCCCCATGAAAATACACTATTTCCTAAATTAACGTTAATTAAATCGAAAAACGTTTTAAAAGTATCTGAGACGATTTTTACGCTCTATTCACTAATGAACTCATTCATGATTAATAAAGAGAAACAGAAAGTTTGCTTCAGAGTTTTCTTTCCTTCTTTTTTTTCCAACCAAATAAAAGTAGCGAATTATTCCTTTCAAAGGAATAATTAAATTTTGAATAGTAATAATCTAATTTACTTCCCGTACCCTTCATTTTTACTAATCTTCGGTGAAGATTCTTAATCATTTGAATTACGGGAGCATGACGGGTAATTAGACATTTTACATTAAAATAAATTATTTCTTTTTCGAATGACTCGAACGATGATGCCATTCCGAAAGTATTTATTTCGTATAATTAATATAAATATGTAATATGATTATCAGTCGAAGTGTGAATCTTTAATATTGTTTGCGAAAGTTCATAAAGGAATTAAAAATATAATTGCCTGCAAATTCTACTTAACTTAATATTTATTTATTTATATGATATTCGACCTGTTATAATTAATGATGTGACTGGTCAAAAAATATCCAACAGTTTTCATAATTCAAAAATTAGGCAACTACAAATAACTATCAATCTGTTACCTTCATTCATTTTCTATAAAAAAAAATGTAAGCTTTCTCTTATAAGCGGGGGGTATCTCAAAATTACAATTTTTAATAGAGCATTTCAATTAGAAATTTATTTTCGAGGTCTCGCATTTAGATTTATTCTGAAAGCATTTATTTTAAATGTATTTATAAAGTGCTGAAATTATTATAAGACTTTCTTCATAACAGTAATATTATCTATCAAACGCGTTTACAAGTCCACGCTTTTCAATATATACAATATAATAAAAGAGAGAAATAAAATGGTATATCCACAAATTACCTTTACAAAAACAAAAAAGTAGACGAAATCGAATTTCGTCAATCAAATAATTCTTTTTCTACAATAAACAGTTACCATTTCTTACTTTGAAAGTTTGACAAATCTAATTTCTACTCATTCGTTTCAACGCATTACCATATCCAGCATGTAGATTATTTTATACCATTCATATCTGAATGAAATATTATCCTTTTGATCCCTAATTAAATATATAGGCAAATGAAATTTTATATCCTTAGCAAAAAAATAAGTTGAAAATTAAATCATTACTCATAAATTGAAAAGATACAGAAATACAAAAAAAAATTAAATAAAAAAGGATAGAGTTCAATATGTTTTTGGAGGGATAAGAAAAAATATTATAAGAATTTAATTAATTTCTATAAAAAATTAAATTACAGAAAACGGAATTTGCTTTGAAATAATTAATTGAAATAATTTTTTTTTGCGTGTTTGTGTCAACATAATAGCCCGTACTGTATAGGCCAGACCATTTGATCTAGAATTATCAAATTTGCATTTGAAGTGAAATGAACACCTTCGAGATAGCGATTTAGAAATTTAAATTAGAATTTTTATTAATTAAAAATTTAGTGAATGTGAGATAAACACGATAACATCTGAAAATATTACAGCTAAAAAATATTTTTACACCACATTAAAAATTTAAAGCTTGTATTTTCTTTTCTATCAGTTTTTTAACATAGTTTAAACTCTGTTTTTTAATCAACTGAAAAAAATATATATTATGCATAATTTATTGCAATTTATTTCACACAAAAGGAGAATAAAAATCATTTTAAGCACGTCTCGCATTCATGGAAAAAAAATAACTTTTATGAACATAATATCATCACCTTAATAAAAGTCGAATTTAATATTTTATTTTCTTCTGTCAACTAAATCTAAAATTATCAGTAAATCAGTAAAAATTAAAATAAGCATGAAATATAATGTTTTCTATAACGAAATAATACTGCTAAGGAAAGTTTTCTGTAAACTATATATTATATTATATTATATATATATAATTCAGAATATCCATTATAACCCGGGGGTAATATCTAATTTCTAGACATTTGGTATTATATATAAGGGTCCGAAAAAAATTGTCTAAATGAAATAAAGAGCAATATTTTGTACAGTTTGTGTTAATAAATTTTCTAAATAATTACAGAAATTTAAATTTACAAACAGATGTTCGAACTATGAATAATGATTAGTAAAATATTATTTATATACTAAAATTTTCAATAAAATTTAAAATCTGTATATGCTAAGCCAGACAATTTCATATCAAGAAGGTATGGTCTGTAGAACGCAAACATACACATTCATCCTTATTATTAGATGAGTGTTTGTGTGTGCGTGTGTTTATACATGCGGGAATGCGGTCGTCATACATGATGCACATGTATAAATCCCTCCATGAAATAATGCAAAGAAAGAGAACGATGAGAAAAAGCAATGTTAAATGTCATTCAATATAAAACAGCATTATAAATACAATTCAACATATTCAATTTCATTCCTATTAAATAAATATTTTACATTACAATCCTCAAAAGACATTCTGCATTATTTTAGACAATTCTAATATATATTACCCGAAATCAAAAACAAAAAATATTTCTCATTCAACGAAAATCAAGAAAAAACTTCTCAGACGTGTCTTTATTCCAAAATCTCAATTAAGTTGTAATAGTTCCATTAATACAGCATTTCATAAAAGGGTGGGGCAAGTTAATGTTCACTTCTGGACACGGATAAAAAAGACAAACTATTTAATTCTTAGAAAATGATATGTTCTCTTGCGAGTTCATTAATAATGTATATTGCATGGAAATAATGATAGCAGTATTTCCTTGCACATTAATTAAAGAATGGGAAAGTCATATTTTCTTCGCCGATTTGGCATATTTCATAATTCAATAATGTTTGTTTGATATAAGAAGCTGAATTTGGATAATTTTGAACAGAATATTTAGTTAGTTTAGTTAGTTATATTAACGTCTTTTTTAACGCATTTTTAAAACAAGACCAGGATTATTTTGAGAAGGACCTTGCATTTCAAAGCTATGCGAGGGTCGTTAGAGCATTTCAGTTATATAAGCGTTCCTCTAGGGCTATGTTGGGACGGACCTCGTAATTTTGAACCACGGCCAGATGACGAGGACGACACCTCATCTGGCACTCCTGTATCCACAACACGCCAACTAGAAGGAAGGCGTTTGGCGCGATTTACCGTGCACCGAAACCACTTACACGACAATTCGTCAGTAAAACCGGATTACGAACCTGAAACCCTCCATTCCGAAGCCAAGACATTACCACCAGGCCAACGCGACGTTTGGAGCAGAAGGGGTTTAAAAATTCCTAATTGTTCGAAAATCTGAAGACAAATCCAGTCAATAATTTTTAGGAACAAAAGATAATGGTATTTTATTAACTAAAAATAATAGTTAAGATTCATTTTAATATAAAAATTTAATATAAGATAATGAACTTTTATAATAATGAGATAAACGATTATCAAAGTACCAAACTTAAAAAATTTTTTATTGAAGCTGCTGAACAAATTAAATAAAAGGTTTAATTGAAAATATTAATGGGCATTTATTCATGCTACCCAACTAGTCGTCAACGAGATGCTAATTTTAAATAATATTATTAGGTCATAAGGCAACTATTGTAACAAATAAAAACTAATTTATAAAAATAAAATTAAGAAAATTTTTAAAATTTTGTTTATTAACCGTTTGTTTATTGTTATTTTGTTTATTATTTTTAAAATTTTGTTTATTATTATTATTTGTTTATTTTTATGCCAAATTTACGGATCAGAGATATATTTATGTTATTAGTCTAATTTATATCAGGCAAATTATGTAATATATTCCATTCTACACACAAAACTTCATTACTGAAAGATTCTTTTTACCCTAATATAGTTTTACCAACTTGTTTTTATCCAGTAAGCATGTTTCTGAATTAACTGAAATTTTCCTTTAACCTTTACAATTAAACTTTAAATTTTAGGTAAAATAATAGAAAGCCATAAAGCAAAATAAATGCAAACGATCAACGTTCTTAAAATATCAGAATGATGGCTATCAAAAATTGGAAATTAAAGGTCTTTTGGTGAAGAAACCATTAAGATAAATTTATTGGAATTTTAAGCAGTCACTAATCCCTATGAATCCTTTAGTTGTCAAATGTCCATTAGTGGAATGCAGAAGTTTGGAAAGGGGAGTGGTCAGTCCAAATATGGTCCTTAGCATCTTATACCGTTTCAAAATAAACCTAGAGTTGCTTTAAAGTGGGACGTTAATATAACTAAACTAAACTAAATCAAGCTAGTTGCCAAAGCAGCTAGTAAATTAGTAATTTAAGAAACAAATTAGAAATATATGAATGTAATTGTTGCAAGTTAAATTTTAAAATAAATACTCAAATACAATGTAATCCAAATTAGTTTAGAAATTACCAAATTTTTATTGATTGATTAATAGATTACACATTACAAAAGAAAAGTACCTTATTGAATTAAAGGCCACGAAACTATTTCACATATGATAACTGTAGAACAAAAAATATAAGCATAAATAATGATTAGAAAAAAAATCAAAAATACAAATAATCCTTTGCAACTTTAAATTTTTACAAAATAGAGGGTGGAATAAATGAAACTAACTCGAATTATAGACGTTATTTTAACTTTGCTTCAATGAAATATTCAAGGTACTAAATCACAGTTTTTATAATTAATTTACTTATAACAAAATTTAAAAATTGCATGAATTTAATTTATATCAAATTTAATAGATTTAATAAATTAATATATAGAAGGGGGAAAAAACATTATTTTCAACATTTCTCTAACAAGTTAGTTTTGCGCCTTGTATCAGAAAAACAAAACTGAGTGATTTTTCCTTTAAAATACAATTATTTGCGTCATTTTTATTATAATTATATAGGTTCTTATAAATATGCAATAAGTTTATGAGATGAAAAGCGGAAATTGCACTTTCATATCAGTTTAAAAACATGAGGATTTTATCACAAATCTAATTACGAATTTTTATAAAAGGCATCATATGACTTAATTACATTGATCCTGCAGCGAGAGGTAAGGCAATTTTAATAATGAGTTTTACATAATAATAATCAATAAAATGCAATTTCACTAAAACACGACTTAAAGTTAATGATCAACAGCAAAAAAAAATCTTAAGCGAAATAATAAGTTATGCTAAAAGTTTTTAGAAATTTCTTATCTTTCTCAATTTGGGAAAGGCCATTATTTATGAGCGATATCTAGCACAATGGGAACTAATGAAGCAGTAATGTCACAAGAACAATATTCGAGATTTTATCTCTCCTAATGGCAGTCAACCTCTCCTGACCTAAATCCATTAGATTATTTTCATTTTTTTTTAAGTTTTGCAAGAGATGTGTTTAAAATCATGGAAAATTGTAGAGAGACTCAGTTATAAGTTATTTTAAAGTTTCTGTTTCTAATGGTCATGCTTAAGCCAATTAACAAATGAAATTTAATGAACATCTTAAAGATGTTCAAGTAAAGAAGCAAGATTTAAAAAAACATTTATAAAAGTTTCTTTTTGGACTTTAATAATTGTTTTATAACAGCTTTAGATCTTTTTTTAATATTTCATCGGAGCTAAATGAAGAAAATACAAATAATTTTTTGAATTTTCATGCTATTGGCATTTCACATTATTTAAAGTTGCACACTGTAATTACATTAGGATGGCTTATAGTATCAATAAAAAAAACATTGCTAAGTAAAATTTTAATGTATAATAATTAATTAAAGCTGTTATTTTTCTTTTTTTTCAATTTCTAACGAAATTATTTGTCTTTTGTATAATTCACCTAAAATTGATGACTTTTGTATTTTAGTTATCCACATGTTTGTTTTATAAATTGGTTGTTAGCAATTTTGTGTAAAAAAACCCCACAGTATCTTCATGGTGCTACCCTTGAGGTAATGAAAGTCAGTGAATTAATAAAAATAAAAATTCAAATAATATAATGTATAAAACAGAATGAAAAAAATGGCATTGTTTTTTCAGGCGTCAGAAATTATGATATCGCACACTAATCACCAAATTCTACAAATCGATACTGGTTTTAAAAAAGTCAAACAAAAATGAGAAATTTTTCTACAAAAGATAATAGAATTTAAATAATGTAAAAAAATATTCCAAATACTTGCCACAAAAAATTACCTTCGTGGATACATGCTGAAAAATTAGGATTCATTTGGAAAGCAATTCCTTATGATCAATAAAAAAATATGATTCAAAGATTCTTGCTTTAAAATAAAAAATAAATATTCGCGTTATTATCTTAAATTCTTCGAGAGAGGGAACATATATAGAATGATGGATAAATGAATTTTAATTAAATTCTTAATTTTTTAGAAAATTTATCATATAATATATTTAACATAAGAAATGGGTACTTTTCCGTTATACGAGCACAACGATAAAATCGCCAAACATTCGCCAAATAATCGTTCGTAGAAAAGAAAATCGTTAAAAAATGCAAAACCACGTCGAATTTAACGTAGTTACACTTAGGGACTTAGTTCACGCTGGCGACATTTGTTTGGTTATCACTTCGCTTGACAACTTGACTCGCGTTTAGCTCACATTGGCAAAATTTTGAACCCTGAAACGTACCAAACAATGCATTTCTTTAGATATTTGGAACATATTTTGTGGAATCAAAATTGTTTTTTCCTTGTTCAAATTTCCTTGCATTTTAGCAAATGCTATGGAAACGTAAAAAAAAAAAAGAAATCTTGAATTAATACTCTCAGTTTTCTCTTGTGTGTGAGTACGCACGCTCACTAAAGAACCATACAAATTGACACAAGCATGTATATGTGAATGATGGAGCTATTGTCCCATTCAATATAACATTATCCCTGTTATAACGATTCTGTCTGCTACAATGTCAAGCTATTAAGATCTGCGTTATTTTTGAACGAAATATTAAAGTCGACACATAACTGATAGAATACAAAATCAAATTTGAATTTTCGAATGTGCTGTAAATATTATCTATTCAGTAAAATATCAAATTACCAACATCAGTAAGCCCGAGAAACTTTTTTAAGAAAATGAGTCCATTGACGGTAGACAAGAATCTTCAAACGAGGTATATGTATAACACTTCCTCAAATTGCAACAAATTTCAATGCTGGGCAATCAGCATGTGAATCATTTAACAGACCATCATTCATATGAACCTTTGAATAAACTTATGTACCTTTTGACTACGCGACACAAAGTTTAATGCATTTACATGCAACCACCAATTGATGAATTTTCGTCACATATCCATGTTTCTGAACTCCTGGCATTCACAAAACATTTTTTGGTACTATACTATTTGTCCATGAACATGATTCAAAATCGTTGTGAGCCAGGCGGGTTATTGCTTCAAAGAGGCTGTATATCTGGTTATCCGGGTATAAATCAGCATTAAAAGTTAAAAATGGAAGATAACTAGATAGGTGAAATTCGGTACATAAATTGAGCATCTCAAGCGTAAATATGCATTGAATTTAGAGCCAAATCATTTAAGAAATAACGTCTTCTTCCTTGTATATCCACAAGCATGTAAACTGTTTCTTAAATATATGCAATTTCATGCATAATTTTGTGTTTTATGCCAAATGTTGATTTCAATGAGTTGGGGGAAAAAAGGTGCCCAAAATGCATATTTTTTTATACTCATGTAACAATTGCACCCCTTAGATTGATCGTCAAAAATTTCATAATCCTGATCTGTAATCTTTCTTTATAAGAAACTGATAAAAACTTAAGTTCATCTCACACCATTAACAATAAAGTTCGAAGAACGTATAAGAAACTGATCCACTGATATTATAAGTGCATGAATATTCACGATTATAGCGTTAAAAAGTAACCATAATTGAAAACAACTTTTGGTAATGAATTCCTTTCGTTTTATATCACTTTATTATATTTCTTTTCGTTAGAGCTTGGGAAAAAACTACCCTTCTATATAATTAAAACACTTGAATTGATTTATCTCAATACCATTTGATATTGCATAAAAATACGTCGATTCTGTTAGCAAAGAAGTTAAGAGGATTAACACGATAATGTGAAGTGTACAATGTCTCAGTTTTCCTGGAATAAACTTAAGTACAGAGAAAAAGATTCACACTCTTTTCAGTATAAAAGTCGAGAAAGCAAATCGTGTTGGGAATCTTAAATGAAACAATGTGATTCTTTTAATTACAATAGCAGATTTCGTCAAAGTTTGTTGTTCTAAGAGATTAAATTAGTTTTTTTAAGTAATCGCACAGCACTTTAATGAGCACTTATTTTTAATTCTAACACTTAATTGGGCTTGAAAATAATTCAGAGCTAATCAATAGTTCATATAAAATGGTTTGAAAAGTAGTATTTGAGTATCGTTATTTCCAAAGGTTAAGAAGTAACTATTTTCTTAGTTTAAAAAAAATTATCTAAACTGAAGAAAATTGTCCGGCCTAAAGATAAAAGTAAACCTCGCTTCATCAACAATAATGAATGTGATTTTTTTATATTTGCAACATGTTTAAATGAAGCTTTGGGGAGTGCTCTTTTTGAAGAGTTCAAAATTCTTTCGAATCAATTCAATTCGTTCGAAACAAATGTCAATGATGTCCAATATATTAACTAAAATTAGATAATTGATTCCGTGTAAAATGAGCTACATTTAAAATAAACAAATTTTACATAGTGTCTGTGCATTTCGATTTCAATTACTTTCTATAATTGAATATTTAATAAAAGTCTTCCCTTTAAAAAGATATCAATTTTTTTCTTAAATAACAAGTATGTAAAATTTAGCTGAATTCGGTCTAGATGTTTTGGAAAATTTGTGGAATATAAACACTCGTCCATAATGACTGTCATTTATATTAAAAATACTAATTATGCGGTCATAAAAAGTTTGAATAAACTATTGCATATTTATTTCATAGTTAATTATTTTTAGGTGCAAAGACTTTTAAGGATAATATACATTGCACTAACTTGTTTTCTGAATTCAACGGGCTTTTGAATTCCTAGTTCTGAATCTCAATAATGTCGGAAAGTGCTGAATATAACATTCCGTGAGTAACCACAGTGCCTTAAAGTAGAAATCTTTTTTTAAATTGAAATGGAAACTGTTTCTTTTAAAAGAGAAATGTGACCTCAAGAGATGTTACCTTGGAATTTGTGATAATTTTCTTAGAACTTGCTTATTCACTCGTTCTATCAATGTAGATTTTGCAATAATTGTCTTGGAACTTACTTATTCAGGAGTTATAACAATGAAGATTTTGCAATAATCATCCAAAAAAGTGCTTATTCACTTGTTGTAGCAATAAAGAATAAACAATAATATCAAATATGATTCACTTTTAACCTAATTCCACTTACAAACTCAATAATTAATTATTGTTTTATTTACGTTTATGCTGCCGATAGTAAGTGGTTGTCCACTTTTATTTTTAATTTTATGAGTTATTTTTGATACATTACAATCAATATTATATATACATTACTTTTCTTTCTTAACATCATTGCTGAATGGGGATAAAAAATTTTGGCCGCCAATTTCAAATCTTTTTCATACCACTGACAGTTTGAAACAGTTCTGACGGGTGAAGACGAAGTACCAAACTTTACATAGAAACTATACTAAGCCTACGAGCTGATTCATACTCGCTTAATAATGACTGAATTGGAATAAAGTAGTAATATCTCTCTCCATAAAAATAGTGAAAATGATATCTACGCTCCTATCCATTCTTATGTAAGTGAAAAGTGATGCTTCTAATGCAGAAAAAACGGATTGTTATTATTGTGTTGGCTGTAAGTGGTATCATCCTTCATGTAGCGAACAGTTTAATTGCAAATAGCTCAACATAAATAACTCATGCCATGTGACAAAATTTTTGATTAAATTTTATTTATTGCCATTTTTTACTTCCTGGTCTACTTGCGTCTGGGTCCGAACTAGTCATTTTAAATTTCAGATTTGCCCTGTGTCATGGACTGACTATGTGCCACATTAAAATGTTTATCATATGAGAATGGCATCCCATCCAACCAACAGTATGGTACAATTTCGTTTTTCCCTCATTAATAGTGTTTCTTTTCAATAGGTCTATTTTCTTGAGAACGAAATAAACACATTTTTCACTAATTATACTGAGCCTCATAACTCCTCTTAAATATCTAACTCAAAATTTGAAAAATTTTCCATCGGTCAGGTGATCCAAGAAAAATCAATTCATTAAAAACTATTCATAAAAAGTTTATCAAGAAGATCAAAGATTAATGGTAGAAATACCAGTAAGTTTTTCTTATATTAGATGCGCATATCGTTCGTTCATTAATCGTTCATAAAATCATTCATCGTTCATAAAATATTACGATTTCTGGTCTTTAATTCTATGTGTTGTTTAGATTTTCCTGATAACATGAAATAACTCTGTTGCAAGTAGACGAAATTTTTATCCATCGACTTAAAATGGTTAGTTTGACCAATCCCGATACCTCAACAAAAGTACCAAATGCAAATTTTCTAATTTGTCGGCGAAGATAAAAATTAAAAATTTTGATGACATTAAAAGCAGTTTTCGAATACTGTCCAAAAAAAAAGATACAAATAAGTGGGAAAATTATGTAAATTTTTTCCATATAAATTGGAATTAGGCACTTGTTATTAATTTATTAAAATTATATTTTTTATATTTTTAGT
Source organism: Argiope trifasciata (assembly GCA_026543055.1). Classification (NCBI taxonomy): domain Eukaryota; kingdom Metazoa; phylum Arthropoda; class Arachnida; order Araneae; family Araneidae; genus Argiope; species Argiope trifasciata. The sequence goes on from JAPMOQ010005572.1 coordinate 6,766,298, forward strand.
TCCTATCTATAAATGAAGTTAGGAATTAACTAAATATCTAAATCATTAGAAATATCTCTCAATGCTCAATTAAATTTTCAGCAGAAAATATCCAAAATTATTCAAATTGGATAACTTATTACAAAAAGATAGAAGAAATTAATGCAATGATTATCTTTAAATTAGCGAAAGTAACCAATAAGATTAGAGAAAGCAAAATCCATTAAAAACAGTTTCAAAGAAACAAATTATTAGAAATAATTGAATATGGCTGAGATTTATCAACAATATAATATTAATCATGCAAAAACAAAAATAAAACAACACCCTTTTTCAGAGAAAAAATGTTTAATAGAATTAAAAAATAAACATGAAAAATAAAATAAAAGGTAGAAACTTAGATTTTAAGAAATATAAAACATGCAGACCTTTGACTGGATGAAAACAAATCTCTTCATATTATTAACTATAGCTAACTAATAAAAAGTAATAAAAATACGTCTTCTCAAAAGAACGAAAGTTTGACGTATTAGAATAGTTAATTCTTTTCATGCTAATGCTAGCGAAACATCTGTCGATAGCAAAAAAGAAAAACAAATCTCAAGAGAAGATGAAAAATAACATTTTCGCGAACCACAATTACATTTACTATCATTTTTTGCTTCAAAAGAATTAATCAAAAGAAGCTAAGCCAAAATCAAATTATAAATAAATAGCAGAGTTTTCAGAAACTTCAAAATAACATTTTTTATAATTAATTCTATTAGAGCTTGTATACATGAAAAGTGCCATATTTGCATTTTATATTTTTGTGATAATAAAAGGCAAATAATAAAAAACCGTTTTATTTTGAAAATGATGAATATTTCTTCTTTTAAGAATTATAACTAATTAATCCTAATGAGTAATTAGTAATTAAAACTTGTTTTTATTTCGAGTATTGTCATAAAAACACACATTAGTGAGAATAATAACGATGGATGATCTTATCACTTGATTTCATCATTCCATTTTTTATCTTTTCTTTTAGTTCTTTATTATGCTGTTTATTTTTCTTTATAGGAAGAAGTATTCGGATAAATCGGAAGCTCCTTTTGCTATTGAATAAAAAAACAGAACAGGAAATCGTCTAATCCGTTGATACCAAAGAAATTGTTCCAACTCTTGGTCCAGAAATAAAATCTTGATTTCTATGACATGGCCAGTCCTTACTTATTATTGATCATCACGATCCTTTTTATTATGTTTGGGGATATATTTTTTTCTTTCCCCTTCAAGAAAACGTGGGCAGCAAAGAGACAAATATCTTATGAAGGATATAAAATATATTTTAAGACTAAGGAAGCTGGCATAGAAAAAATATAAATAAAAAAA
>JAPMOQ010005572.1:6772650-6809572 GCA_026543055.1 Argiope trifasciata
ATTCTCAGACAAAATCAAGTCAAATAACAAATTAAAAAAATGAAATTTATGAGAGCAAATTTCATGTTATCCTTTTATAACATTAATACTTTTAGTCATTATTTGTCATAAATTGTTTAAGTCATTAATCAGTTTAAACCAATTGGAAACAAAAGGAGACTTTCCTATTGGTATATCTCTCTCATATTATATGTGTATATATATATATATATATATATATATATATATATATATATATATATATATATATATATACCACCGTTTTTCTAAATATCGACGCATGAGTAATCTGATAGTCTCGTGATTGTTTCAAACCGATATAAACTAGTTAGTGACTTAAGTTAGTTTATACAATTTGGGAGAATTCAAAGAAGGAATAATTTGGAAATCAAGTTGCATCTAGTTGGAGAGAAATCGTTGAATTTGATAACATTCAGCATTATTTTCTAATAGCCCTAAAAGAAGAAAAAAAATGTTGCCTCAATTTTGTTGCCTACGCATTTTGAGGCTTTAAGAACCTCAAACCAAAACACCACCATTTTCTCGCATAATATTATAAATTTGAAAGTTTCGACAAATACTTTGAAGAGAGCATAGCCTTGTAATTTTAAAATAAAAATATGAGTTAATTTTTTTTTTACATTAATATTTTGAAATGGCCCGAACATAAAACTGATTCAAAGAAAAGAAAAAAATTTATGCAAAGCGTATACAATGTAGGAATGAATGTTTGTGGAATAATTATCTGTCTGGAGTGCGAAAATATCATCTTTCATTCAAAATATTCATTACGGCAATTAATTTTAATAAGACTTTTATATGCAATAATTTTTCAATAGATTAAATTTCAAACATTAACTGTAAAAAATACGTGGAAAATTGAAATAACTAATTATTTAAAGTGTAGTATCTCTACAAAACTTAATTACATTGATTATTTCTATCTTAAGAAGATTAATTCTAGTTATTAATTCCGATTCTTAAAAAAATGATTTATTTAAGTCTGCAAATTCAATAAATTATATTTAATTCAAATTTAATAAAAACATGAAAGCAACTTCGAAGAAATTCAAAGCTAAATTTTTTCATCCATGTAATTTAAAAGAAATGAAAGTAATTAAAAATTTATACCAACCTTAGAATGGTTTATTTCTTTTATGGTTTTGAATCGTAGAAATGATTAAGAATTCATACTATTTCCAGATTTTATTCACTGAAAAAAGACAGTCTTTCTGAGAATTATGTGAAAAATCTAAGAAAATGTATTAAAGAATTCCAGCGCTTTTTTTAGGAAATATTTCGTGAATCATAAGCTTGATCTTCATCGTTTTTATCCCTCATTCTTTCAATTGTTAATCTTCTCGACCGAAAATGAATCGCTAACGTGCTGAAAATAAACGAATATAAGAAAAAAAACTTTGAAAAGTCAATTCATAAAAGCGGTTCTTTCTTAAACTCACTATTTTTCAAGCCATTATAAAAAAAGCAAAATAAAAGAATCAACTTGCTTCTCTCTTGCTGTTTATTTAAACAATTCTTCAGATCTGGAAATTGCGTTTCTTTTTTTTTTCTCCCGAAAATTTCCCACCGTGCATTAAAATATTCCTTTCCGTACCAACTGTTAAGTGAGCAACAGTCTACAGCTGCCATACGCTGCTGAAGGCAGCTGCAAAGAGAGAGAAAAAGAGAAGAAAACGAATAAATAAATAAATAACATATCCATACTTTCTGTAATATATTTATTTCCTTTTCCAGTGTGTTCATTTTGCTCTTTTTTTAAACAAAAGACAAGAAAAGAAAGAGTGAAGGGTAAAAAAAAGAAAGAAAGCAGTGCTGTCGGGCGTAAAGTCGCTTAAAATGGCATTATATATGCACGGAGAAAAGAAATGTTCTGATGCATATTTTCTGCGCGTTTTAAGGCTCAGGCGTGCGTTGAGGAAGTAAAACGCGAGTTTTGAAACAAAGGCACCCAGCAGAGGTTTTTAAAAAGGCGGCATAAATTTCGAGAGTGCTTTTGCATACAAGATAAGGCTCAATGAGCGTTGCCTCCAGAAATGTTTTTGATGAGGCAATTATGTCCCCCCCTTCACCGGTAATTTCGGTCCTTGCCTTACAGGAGGCTTATTTTTTGAGTAGAGCCATCTCTCTATTGGCCATAAGAGCGAAGTTTACATTTGGGACATAACGGCATTATGTTGTTTTATATCCCGAACACTTCAAAAGTCCTAGAAGAGATAAAAGTTATTTACTTCTTTGATAATATGAAATTTTTTTAAAAAAAGTTCTAAAGGAATTTGGATGGATGGTTCTGGTTTATGTTGTTATAATAACGAGAAGCATTTCAGAGAATACTTGTTAAAATATAGGCACAAAGGATGGATCCATCAGTTCATGTGAAGTAATTTTTTGTTCTTTTAGTCACTTCATTCTCAAGGCAGCTATTTATCTCCAAAAAATTTCAAAATATAGTTTACTTTCTAATTAATTAAATTATGACTAAAATTTCAAATGTCTCTGCGTACTTTTGTATTTTTCTCTTTACCTCCCTTCTCATTTATTGAAACCTTAATTTCTCAAAGCCATATAATCTACCTTTATAATGTCAATGCATGCATTTTCTCCTTTAGTAATTGTAGAGATGAAGATATGCGTTTATCATATTAGTTAGTGTCTTTGACTGACTTGAGTCACTGAATTATGTTAAATAAGTATGAACTTTTAATGGAATGCATGGGCAATTAAATTGTCCTGAATTAATATATGGTCATGAGAAAATAGTTGAATTTGACGTCCTGAGAATGCTTTATGTGACGATTTAAAATGGGACTTCACTGGTTAAACATTTAAATATAATAAAATTATGGACAAATTTCTAAAACAAAAAAGACAATAATTTCCCTCAGCACCATTCAAAAATCATTTGAAAAAGCTATCAACATTTTTTACAATTAATTAACTATCTGCCTCCAGTAACAATTTATTCTTCCACCATTTATACATGTAAAATAATTTTAAAATATATAGAGGGTTTCAGTTAAAATTACTGCAAAGAGTTTGGTGTTGCAAGATGGAACCCACAACTCAAGATCAATTTTGCCATCAATTAATTTCATAACTCTGTTAGCATAGTTTATTAGCATTACCATAGTCATAGACAGCCTGGCTTTGATACAAGCCTACAACTGGTAAAGAAATATTCGATATTATTAGTTTAGACTTTTCTATTATTTATTTATAATATTAACAGAAACACTGATGGACACACGAACTTTCGAACACTATTTCCCAAATATATTTTTTGGATTTAGAAAAATATCATACATAAAATCCCGTGATTGTTTCAAAATCAATTTTATGTCATATACAATAACTTGTTTTGTACAATTTGAATTCTAAATTTGCCCAAATATCAACACCACTTTAAATATATATATGCCTCTCACTTTGACCTTAAAATAAAAAAAAAGTTAAATTTCACTTTTCTTAAAATCTGAAACAAGAATATTCGATGATATTTTCGTGATCAAATTTATGACGAACGCAATAAATTATTTGTTCGTTTCACATCCAAAACAGTTCTAAAAATCAATGCTATTTTATCGATACACATTTCTTACTTTGTCCTAAAAATGAAGAAAAGATCTTAAACTTGGATGGATTTTTTATCAACAACATAAATTAATGCTTTGCTTCAACACTTGGAAAATAGAATTTCGTTTCATTCTTTACTGCCAAATTGTCGACATCCACTTTGACAGATTGGCTACACTACAACTCTTTTTCTCTCTGTTTGACTACAATTTAGAAACTTGTACTGGAATTGGAGCGCATCCAATACTAGAAAGACATGGAGTGGTTTTTTTTCCACATGCCTTTAGTTTCCACAGCGAATTCCAAAGTTCCAGAAGTGTCAATGACTGATTGTTCCGAAGAACTGACAATTTTTATGGAAATATTTCATTTCTAGAAAAGTTTTCAATCCAGTAAAAGGCCTAGAGACTGAATTTAAAAGAAGCATAATTGACGATTCTACGTCACTTACAAAAATGAATGCTTCGCCATGGAAAATTAATCTGGAAAATAATAGCATTGTTCCCGCTTTCGTGCATAAAAAATGGCTCTGTTTTTAGAGAATATTGAAGCCGGATATAGAAACCCTTTTCATGCTTTTGGGATCTTTAATGAATTATACTTCCATTTGAAATAATTATTATCTAATTTACTAAAATGTCAGTTACGTGTTCTCAGTATTCAATTGGAAAAATGGAACATTTATGAGCTTCAAATGGCTTTGCATTTATCGTTAAAGCTGATTACTAGGATGAGTTTAATTATTTTTGATGCCTGGATAACTCAAATTTGTTTCCCATCTTTTATTAATAAAAATATCTAATAATTATTTGGAAATGAGTATTATTCTAATTAAAAATGGAATTTTTGATTTACGAAGTAAATATTTATGAAAAAGTTGAATAAGTATAATTGTTTTAAGAAGCTGTTTTGAATTTAAAAAATTTTTTCTGTCGTTTTCAATTAATATAGTTATTGTTTATTAAATGAAAATGTTTTGTGACTTTTCAGACATATACAAATTTACTAAAATAGAATACCTTTTCATTTCTAAGCTTTCTTTGTTCTTTATATTCAAAATACACACAAAATTTCAATGCAAGTCTCTGTAAGCTGTAGTTATTTTGTTTTAATTATGTTTGAAAGATTATTAAATGATAATATTGCTTTAGACAGTTAAACAAAACTTTGAATTAAATCGTTTATTTTTCATCATAATATAATCAGAAAATGATCGCTTGAAAATGGAATCAATTAGAAAATAGATATTAAAATTTATTTCATAATTTATGTATGTGGAGAAGTATCGAATCTCTTAAAGTCGAGTAACTTAACTATTCGGCAAAACCGTACGTCTCTGTCTATTGGCTGTTACTGGCTTATTAAGATGTCATCACAATTATACATCAGATTCTTTTTTACTTCTGTTTAAACTACTTTATTTTAAGTTAGTCAAAAAACTAAGAGATTATAGAAATTCCTTTATAATTATCCATATTCAACTTATTTTACTATTAAATTAAAATCTGATTAATGTGTAGAAATTGAACTCAATTCTTTTTTAAATCTCGATTAAAATTCTAACATTAATCCTCTGCTTTGAAATTACCACCAGAATTTGAAAAATATCTTCGAAATTTATGGTGTAATGATAATTCCGAAATCTGTCATTTTGTTTGCTAACATTTACTTATTTCATAATATTTTTATAATAGTTTCAACGCAACCGACGAGATATTTCGTCTTCCAGGTACTTCCAATTACAAGTTACTGTGGACTAAAATCTGTCTCTTTTGCCAGTTTGAAAAAATAAAGGAATTCTTCAGATATATATTTAAAATCTCAACCTATTTTAACTAATATAAAAGACAAATTTTAGTCCACAGAAACCTGTAATTGGAAGTATCTGAAAGACGAGATATCACTTCGATAGCATTGAAAATGTTAAAGGAAGAGATTATTTGTTACTTTTTGGAACAAAATAATGTACAATAATTCTATGGCACTGTACTATAATCTGAAGGTCGAAAAATATCTTTGAAATATAACAGCAATATTTTTGGGCATTTTGTGCTAACCAAGTATAATAAAATGATATTTTCAAATATTTGTACCTAAAAATAAAATAGTAATTGCAGATATGGATAAAGCATTATTTGTAGGTACATTGAACCTACGAATTAATATATTTTTAATCGATCGGTGAAATTAAATATTCTTCAGTTGGAATTTCAGTTTTTAATTCGAAAATATTTATGACACTATAGAAAGAATATTAATTAACGAAAAGTTTCAGCTTTCCTTCGGATAAAAATCCTGCTTTTGTATTCTGTTTAATTTGGTATTATATGGCAAAATCAAATTCACTTCATTTCATTTTCTGAAGACAATTGCTGAATTTTTTCGGTGATGAAATTAAATTTTCCAAAAAATTATGGATAAAAACCAAATTTTCAAATGCTTCCCAAACGTAAAAAAAAATGTCTGAAGGAATGTTAAACTAATATTTGCAGTTGTTTGGAACCTAAAGTTCAAAATTTAAATCTGATTTAATGCCATTGACTAAAGGCACATTTTTTAAATGAAAATTAATTACTATTAAAATTTTTAACATATTGAAGAGCCAAAATGATGAGAACTAAATAACCAAATGGCAACCAAGCGGCTCAGGATTTCTGAAGAATGACGCCAAATAATTAATTTAATTTTTTTATTATTTTTTAATGATGAAATATCCAAAAAACAGTGTTTTGATTTTGACAAATTTGTATTCCCTGTCTATCGACTATAAACTCACATATTTTTGTTATTTCTCATAGACATTCAGTCTATACATCATATAGCAAGTGATACTAGAAAGTAAAATAATTTATCTATCTACCGAGTAACAATAAACATCACATATAAACCGTATAATGGACAAAACTAACGATTTACGGATATCATAATCGCACTACCGAAAAAATAATTTTTTGGAGCAGCATCTAAAGGGCCTGTGAAATGAAATTACATGAGGATAATATTTTTGTTTTGACTTAAGAATGAGTAAAGCATTCCTAAAAGTCTTGACTTTTTAAAAATATTTAACGACATTTTTATCATTTGCTTTCAGTTTTTAATGAAAATATTATGAATAAAGATCTATGAAATATCCTTATAAAAATCTTTTATTAATGTATCTAGCAAATAGAGCAATAAAAACAGCTTTTTTCTATGAATAAAAGCTTTGATTCTAATAAATCCTTAAATGCGTTTTGATCTTTTTCAAATTTCCATTTAATACTATTCGTTTCAATTGAATCGTGATTTACTTTACAATGCATTTCAACTTTTGCGCAAATCGACTATTTGCGGTTCATTGCCAGAAGAAGGGAAAAAAACATTTGCTTTTTCATTAAAATGGCAACTTCATTTTAAATTTACTTGAATATAAGCACTAAAAATTATTAAAGAGTTTTGGAAGAAATATTTTAAGATAAATTAATGAATTATTAATTAGCCTTGTAGTCCTTTGTATGCTTTATTATAACAGTGAGTGACAATTTTCTTATGCACTGTTATATTTTCTACCTGTTATATGCATCTCATTTTCGATATTTGGGCAATTTTTGAAAAATGAATCCTTTAAATGAAATAAGACTACTTATAGATTATTTTATTTTGAATTATATCATAATATGATTATGGCTGCATTTTGAAACACCTTAGCATCAATTTACAAATGCATATGTATCAATGTAGTGCAAAATATTTTCGGAACAACAAATCGTGTCAAAGCTTAGAAAATTGTCGATTCGAAGTATGTTTCCAAAATGGCACAACATTTCTACTTTTAATTACTTAAAACATCTAGTTTTGGGGATCGTTTCCAAGTTCTTAATCCAAATTCCGACGGAGATTTAACATTAAGCCTACTTAGCGAAACGAAACGAGTCTTAATTTTCAAAACAACACAACATTTCGCCAAAATCTTTCCCGAAGACATTCTCACAATTGTCTTCTTGGCAGAAGTTTTTAAACGAGCCATGTTCTCAGTCCTAACACGTCCACGTAGCCTTCGCCAAAAAAGAAACGAGGCTTAGATGTTCCAAATCCCCGATGAAGTTTCCCTCGCATTGTCACTTCCCGACCATTTATCCTCGATTCTGGGGCCAAAGCAGCCTTTTACGCCCGATTTAAGTCCCCTAATCGGCAGTGCGGTGAATGTTTTGACATTCCTCAACTACACGGCGTCTCTCGGAATGGCTTTTAATGTTAAGCCGTTACAGAGTTTGAGGATTCTTTTAAGTGCCTGTCAAATGGCAATCTGCTCGAGAATGGAATTTGCTGAAATATCCTTTTCCCGTCTTTTAGTATTCTGGAATGGTGCTCCTGGGGTATAATGAGGCTGAACTCTAAGATCTATGGAAATACATCACGTTATTGTCGTTAGAGCATTTTATTGTCTCTATTTTGGCCATAATGTTGCACTCCCGTTGAAGAGATTTAACCAGAATCTCGAGTATCTTTTCTTCCAAGACATATACTTTGAGTAAGACAGATTAGTCAAATTTAGTGTGGAATGAATAATGAAATATGATACTTTAAGAAGGGTGCAAAATTTCCTGTAAACTTAGAATAGATTTTATTGTCAGCACTTATTTCGAATCTGTCTTGATGGCATCGTTCTACTCAGAATTGATGGAGTGTAGCCAAGAAATCTCATGTTCAATTACCCACAAAAGATACTTTAAAATTCTCATATTTTTAAATCCTGACATCTTATGTCGATGTAGAATTATGATCTATAGACTATATATCAGAATGCCTGTCAAGAGTCGTGTAATTTAAGAGCATTTTAGTATGCATTTTAAAATGAAATTGAATTATCACAGCATAAATTTCAATGTATATTTCGATATTTCAGGCTGTTAATAATTGCCTGTTACTTTCTCCCAGAAACTGTATAATGGAATTGTAGATAGGGTTTCTGGAACAAATGCAACTATAATGAAAGATCTATGGAAATCCATTACATTTTTATCCATTCATCGCTTTAAAGTCTTTATTTTGGCCATTATGTGTGTACTTTAATTGAAAAGGTTTAACCAAAATCATTGGAAATATTCTTTGAGTAAGGCAGATTACTCAAAATTCAGTTGGAATGAATATTATGGAAATTTACTGTAATCAACGAATATATTTTATTGCTAATATTTATATTGAATCTGCCTTGGTAATGTCATTTTACGTGAAAGGATGGAGTCAGGTCAATAAGTTATTTTTCAAATTATTCTCGAATGATCCCTCAAAATAATCATATTTTTAAATTTTGACATCTTTTATGATGTAGAATTATGCTATGCATACTTAGCATAAGAATGTCTTTCAAAATCAAGTGATTTATGAAAACAATTATGAATATTCAAGTAGATATTTTAAAATTAAATTATCATAATATAAGTTTCAATGTGCATTTCAATATTTCAAGAAATTATTAATTGCCTGCTACTTTCATCCAGAATATCTATAGAGGCATTTTAGGTAATGCCTCTGGAACTAATGAGGCTATAATGAAAGACCTATGAAAATCCATTACATTGTTATCCATGCATTGCTTTCCAGTCTTTATTTTGGCCATAATGTATGTACTTTAATTAAAAAGGTTTAACCAAAATCATTGAAAATATTTTTTGAGTACGGCAGATTACTCAAACTTAGCTTGGAATGAATATTCTATAAACTTACTAACCATAATAGAAAAAGACCTATGGAAATCCATTACTTTGCTTCGTTTTCCTGTCTTTATTTTAGCCATAATGTGCATACTTTAGTTGAAAATAACTAACCAGAATCATGGTTAATTTTTTTCTTGTGCTCTAAATAAGGCCGTCTACTCAAATTAAGCATTGAATGAATAAAGAAACATGGTACTTGAGGATTTTCATGGAAATTTATTGTAAACTACTAACACATTTTATTTCCAACATTCATCTTGAATCTGTCTTGGTGGTGTCATTTTACGGATATCATTGGGAATTTTATCAGTATTGAAGTGATGGAGTGGGGCTAACAAATCGTGTTTCCACGAAAGATCTTTAAAAGTCCCCAGATTTTTCATTTTGACATCTTATGTTATGTAGAATTATGCTATACAGACTTGGAACCTCAATGCCTTTCAAAGTTAAGTGATTTAGGAAATTCATTATAAATATTCTAGAGCGCATTTTAAAATGAAGTTAACATGCATAATTTTCAATGCATATTTCAAGTTCTTACTGCCTGTTACTTTCTTCTAGAAATCGTATAATAGCATTTTCGATAGATATGGTTGTAATGAAAGCCCTATGTAAAACAGTTACGTAGTTGTCCCTAAATCACTTTCCAGTCTTTATTTTGACCATAATGTGTGCACTTTTATTGAGAAGATTTAAACAAAATCATGCGTAAGTTTTCATATATTTTGAGCACTCAAATTTAGAGTGGACTGAATAATGAATTATAGTACTTGAAGAATGTCACAGTAATTTACTTGAAACAACAAATCCCTTTTATTGCCAACATTCATTTTGAATCTGTCTTGGTGATGCTATTTTGCGTGGAAATGATGGAGTGGAGCCTATAAATTACACATCCAATTTTTATCGGATGATCCTTAAAAATCATTATATCTTTAAATGGTGACATTTTATTTGACATAGAATCAGCAAAAGATTGCATAGCCACAAAACTTTTGTCAGTCATTTAATGTGATTCTAGTCCAGGAATTTATTTATTATAAAGTAATTTTCAATATGTATTTTAATATTTTAAGTTATAACTAATTTCCAATTATTTTCATACAGATTTTATGACTAATTACCAATTATTTTCATACAGAACTTATGACTAATTATCAATTAATTTCATACAGAACTTATGACTAATTACCAATTATTTTCATACAGAACTTGTGACTAATTACCAATTATTTTCATGTAGAAGGTATATATTACCTATCTAGGAGATACTTCTGGCGCATAATGAGGCCTAAAAAAGAAACTCTTATGGAAAAAGATAGCGTTATTGTCGTTAGAATGCTTTAGAATCTCTATTATAGCTACAACAGTATTCTCTCTTTAAGATTTATTAAACGTTATCTTAGGTATTATGACTGTTATATGTAAGATTGGAATAAATTTTATCAGCATATATTTTGTATTTATTTTGGAGAAATAGTTTTTACGTGAAGTGTCAAAGTAGACCTAAAAATATCCCCTTTCCAATTACTTTAAAGATATCCTTAAAAGCCCTCTTATTTTCAAAACACAACATTCCATTTGATTTAAAATTATGCCCCATCTAGATGACTCTCAGAGGTACATAATTTATGGTATACCGTTAATAGGACTCGATAATGAAATTTGAAATTAGGCTAAATATTGTGGCATAAACTTTAAAATGCATCTGAATATTTCAGACTGTGACTAATTACCAGTTATTTTTCATTTAAAAGTAGCAGTATCCTAGAAGGTGCTTCTTGGACACAACGAAACTGAACTACGGGGGCCATGTAAATGCATCACGTCAGTGTCGTTAGACCACTTTATGGTCTATTTTGACCATAATGTTGCTTAACGGATTTATCTGAAATCTTGGGTAACTATTCAATTAAGAGAGACACTGTGAATGAAACAAATTACTCGAATTTATAAGCAGAATGAATAATGAAATGGGATACTTTGAGAATATTGCAGCTGTTTACTGCGAGCAGTAAATAAATTTTATTTTCCAGATTTATTTTGAATTTACTAAGTGAACTAGCCCTTCATGCTGAAGTGTAAGTCGAAGAAATCACGTTTTCAATTTTACTCATGTCTTTAAGCCACAATAACACATAAAATGTAGAATTATGTTATATATACAACTGTTTGCATATCTAATAAATACGTATAATTTATTAAGAATTAAATTCTGTACACTTAGTGGTAGAACCGTATAATTTAAAGAGAATTATGTTCTATATGCACAGTGACAGAACTTCTAACACATTCGTATAATTTATGTCACTCATAATATGATTCGCGTAGTATTTTGACGATGTGTTGCATTATTGTCACTTTAATTTCATTATTCAAAATCTGCCCAACTATCCGTTGCATTTCATCTGCAATAAATTACATGGTGTTATTTGTAATAGCATAATAAAAAAAATGAATATGCATTTTGGATTTTCTTCTTTCAATATATTAGATTTACAAGCTAAGCCAAAAGACCACGTACCGAATTTCTTTAGTCTAAATCCTTTCATTTTCTGAATTATAGAATTCTCTGTAATTGATTATGCAGACCAACGAATGGTAACACCAGACAATTAAACATAAATTTGTTCCAAAATTCGATATGCAAATAAGATTTGGATTCTTAGATTATAATTATCATTGTTGGACAAGCCACAAAATTTTTTTTTCCAAAATATGACTCAAATTTATAACTCCAGAGTAAGATACTAAATTGCAGCTGTCTTTTTAAAGTTTTTTAAGTTCATAAATTAAAAAAATTATTTCAAAAATTGCTTTCTCAAACTCATGGGAGGAGGAAAAAATCAAATGGTGATTCATCAAAATCTCGAGGTCTAATTGTTTGATGATTACAATATATTTTTGGTTTATACATTGTTTAGAGGAAATTAAAAGTGAAAATTGAATACTTTTTTATATTTCAGTAAATATCTATTTCGTATCTTTATGCTTCAATTGCATGCTTGTTACTACATTTATACACACAAAAAATATTAACGATCGTGTACTCTACTTAGTTTTTTTTTCCTTTATTTCCCGTCAATTTTCAATGACTCCGCTGATACATGTTCAAAGTGCGCTTAGTAAGTGTTCAGCATTTCTTTGAAGTGACGTCACGTTCACGTGGGACTTCTAGGTAGTTTCTTACTTTTAAATAATTAATCTCACAAGAATGTCATTTGCCTCTTTATTTTCTTTCTTTTTTCAAATTCGTTTTCAATTTAATATTCACATTTTGTGCTATTCAAATGTTTACTATTTAACGATTTTTATATACTTTTTAACCATATTCTCATAAACTGTGAGTGTTTCTCGAAAATCTGTAAGCATTAAAATATAATTTTAACGTAAGCTGCGTCATATTCATTAAATTTTGCTACTCGTTCAATGGCTTCTAGAGTATTCCAGTTATTGAAAACTTCAGATTGAGTTACTTTCTTTTTTATATTTGATTCTTTTTACTACCTCAACGTAAGCTACAATTACAATTCGGATTTCTAGACTAATGAATGGATATCATACAAAATGTGAAAAGTTTGCAAAAGTATGAATAAAAATTCTTCTAAAAGTACATTTTTATTGCTTGCTTCCTTTGTTGTATTTTTTTGTCAACAGTTTAAAATTTTAAACCGATTATTATTAATTTTCAACTTTATAGCCCTAAAATCACTACAAACCTTAGCTATACCTGCATTTATATGTAACAAATGTTTGTAAAAATATACATATATTTTTATATGCAAAGTTCTTGAATCTTATATTTAGCTATTTTTCCAGTATTCTATGGCACTCAGCCCTAATTACTAATAATGAATTAATTATTAGTAATTAACATTTCGAATAAACAAAATTTTCTTTGTCGAATTTCTAGCAGAGAACTTAAAAATATTCATATTTGGCCGTGAAAGAAACATGGTAGGTCCAAATGCATACTTCCAAACTTAATAAATTAAGTTTATCAATTTTAGACGGGAATGGCCCTAACTTAAGTAGGATCTCAATATCAATTGCCATTAAAACAGAAGTACCCTTTTATAAAATTTAGATAGCATTGAATTAAATAATTTCCATGCAGAAAATTGCAATATGCCAACATTGGGAAACTAGCATGCATGAAACTAATCATACTTTTTGAAAATATTTCTTAATGATTTTAAATTTTTAAGAAAGCACACTCATTTTTTGTCAACTTCAGACAGATTTTACATTCTTCAGTTCTTCATACTATTTTTAGGGAAGTTGTAATATTAAATCGATCATTTGAATTTTAAATTCTAGTAATAAAAGAGTAATGTTTAACATGAAAAACGTGGTAAAATTTCAACTTTTAAAAAGGGAATGAAAAAGTTGTCAAAGCTAGGAGAAAATTTCCTTTAATATTTCTTAAAAGTGAGACTCAATTTTGAACTTTGATGCAGATAAAATAAAAATGTAATATTCTAATAAAACTAAGAAATTTATGAAGAAAAATAAAACCTTATTCACTGAATCCAAGATATTAAAAGTCATTACATTAAACGACAAAAGAGAGTGTTAAAAATTGATCAATCCTAAATTTTGGAATAAAATTGAATAAAAAATTCAAAAGTTTTAGAAGAAAATATTTGAAGATAAATCATTAACCCTCGCATATTGAAAAGTACTTATATTAAGGAATAAAAACAAAACTGCTCAAATACCCTAAAACTAGAAAAAGAGCACTAGTGACAGATAGAATTAAACAGTTAAATAGATTTAATACTTAAGCACAAAAAAGTAATTGTTATGAATTGTTTTGAAGTTCATTTTAAAAAATTAAATGAAGTTAAAGAGCCGTTTAGAAATGAAAATATCACAATAAAGCTAATTTATTGAATTTTAAAAGGGCTTAAAAATAATTTTGTGCAATGATATGTACCGAAAGTATGAAGAAAAAGTAGAAAACTCTATTTTATTTCTTTCCCTTTCCATCTTAGGTAGAATAGCAACGTTTAAATTCTAGTTCAGTTAATTTTTCAGTGTAGTATGGAACATATATCACAAATTTTGCTTGAATCGGTCAAAAGGAGTGGGATTATAAAAATTCCAACAGACAAACCTTTATTTTTATGAATATAAATGTATTTTCTTATTAAATGCGTATTCAAAGCAGTTTAGCCATAATTAGTTTTACCTTACAAACAAATGAATATGAAAAAAATGAAAAAACTGCAGTTATGCAGATTCCTAATAAAGGGAACTTTTAGATCTTAAATGGCTTCATAAGTAAAAAATACAAACTGAAACTACTGTGAGGGAATAATGCTAATGAAGAAAAGTAGTCTTTAGGATAACAAAGAAAAAACCTTATTACCAAGGTCCCGACATTTTTATTTTCTAAACATAATAAAAGATATTCCGTTTCTTTTAGGCATAAAACATTTTAATTAGAAAAAACCGTGTAGCAAATCGCAATTTATCAAAGTTATAACCTTAAGGTATCATTACTTACTTCCAAAAATATGTTACGTAGCATAATCATAAGGAAAAAATAATTTCAAAAAACTTGTCTACTAATAATTGCCACGGTGCATAAAACTCGCTTTTTTATACAGTAGATTATGAAGAAATTTTAAAAATGATGTAACTACTTCGAAAAAATTCTTTGAGACAAAAGGTTCAAAGAGCAATGTCAAGTAATAAAAACCAAAAATACCTCAGCATAATTTTGTGCCATGGGCAATGTCTTTTTTCTTTTTTCCCAACTTTAGTTCCCATTAGAAAAAAAAGCAAAAATTCCCAAAGACTGATTCTAATCTGTGCTCTCCATATTGGCTTTGCGCTGCTATTGATTCTGTCTCAATTGGACGTATGGGCCTGCAGACACAACAGAATTTTTTTCCCACCATGTCTTGAGGTTTCATTTTGTTTTTGTTTCTTTCTTCTCCTTCTTCTGGAAGTATTTGCCAGGAAGTTTTGTTTTGAAAAGTTATTGCCGTTGGGACTATTCTTCCCACTTTATCCTTTCGCCCTTATTTTTACGTCCTTTCTTTCCTTTCCTTTCTTTTTTGGACGACCCAACTAATAGCAGCTCTCCACCTCCTACAGTTATGGCGGGAAGCTGGGGACATTGTGCGATTACACAACAGAACGCTTTGCTGAATTCGTCCCTAACCTGACGTTACGCAGGCTTACTTCCGGAGAAGTCGTAGGAGTGTAGTTGTTTCAGAGGAATATTTTCTAGGACAGTACCAAAGCAAAGTCGATCTTTGATTCGTTCACTTCTTTCACAGTTTTTTCTCAATTTTTCTTCTCTATATAAGTTTATTCTTTACTCTAGAGCTTTATAAATTTGTTTTGTTATCCACACTATCTAGGATACAGAAGTGTTTTGCATTTTTATGGAAGAAAATCAAATTTTTTCACATTGAAATGCATTTGTACATGCACTAAATACAACGATTAATGCAATCAAACCTAAACATATTTCACATTATCATATTTAATTCCGAAAGCTTAGAAGGCCACGGTGACATGGTGGTAAGGTTTCAGCCTCAGAGTCAGAAGGTGTCATGTTCGAAACCCAATTCCCCCAAACAACTGCCTTGTTAGCTGTCTGGAACATGCTTAATCCATCGGGGCCAAACATCCTCCTGCTGTTGTAGTGTTGAAGTTTGAAGAGAGGGTGCCCTGTCGTTCTCATCATCTGACAGCGGTTCAAATTTACAAAGTTTGCCCCGAAATAGCTCTAGTGTTTCTCTAAAAGGGGATGTTAATATAACTAAACTAAACTAAACTGGAAGTTCCGAATTTCTTTGAAATATTTTAGCTCAAAAATCAATATTAAACAAAGATTAAGCAAGAAAACATAATAAAGAAATTGTATAATGTCAGTTGCAATATTTCCTTCTGGATTAATTAAAAATCTAGAGAGATTAAAGATTTTTTCGCAACAAAGTCCAAAAATATTATCGCACACAACTGCTTTTTTATACAATATAAAATTCAAAAAAAATTGTTAAATATTATTAATTTAAATATTTAGTAATTTTTTCGTATGTGAAATTTGAAAATTTTCAAAACTATTTCTTTTGCTTGGTTTTCAATAGATGCCTTCATTATTACGATTAAATTCGAACCTTTTTTTTTCTTGTTGTTGTCAAATATTAAATCCTGTGATCTTATTGAAAAATAAAGAAACATTCTGCAAAAAATATAGATAACATAAGGTTTAATTTAGTTTAATTATATTAACGTCAATATTTCATAACAACACTAGGGATAGTATGCAATTAGAGAATTCTCGAGACATCAATGTTTTTAAAGACGCAATGATATTAACTAATTCCTTAATGAAATTCAATTATACAATAAGTGAAATAAGTATAAAATGATCGAATAACGCAACTTGAATGTCTACCATAACTCAATGCTTAAAATTATTTTATTGGGGGAATCATGAACATCAAGAAGAGATTTAATTGAAATTAAACATAATAAATATTCAATAAAGAAGATAGATTCTGTTTTATTTATTACCTAGTCAATTTCCATGAAGAATATGAGACTGGAGTAGCATTACCACAAAAAATATCGTTTGATTAGAAATAGATTATCTAGACTCATACGATTTTCATGTAATGGAGTTTAATTTCATTGGAAATTCAAAACTAAACAGATTAAGTCTATTAAAACAAATTGTCTTCAATTTCTAAAATGGTTAGCAATTCTTTAAATTAAGAGAATATAGAACATCAAGTTATGGATATTTAACTGAAATTAATTTCAGCCAATAATACTTTTGGAAAACAGACAATTGCCAAAGGCCATTTCTAATGTCATAAATATAAATGTGAACGCAGCAAGAAATATTAAGAATTCCTAAAGTATAATCTGTTGCATAAAATTCCTTATTTTTATTGTTTTGAGTACTAGATGCAGAAACGGGTTCTTTTTCAAAGCTGCATTTCTAAGCACTTTATTCTGAATTCAGATTTCCAAGCTAAACTATGTAACAATAAATAAATAAAATAAAAAATGAAAACATTTTAGTTCATATTAGACTATTGAGAGTTGAGAGTAGATATCTACCATGCGAATGCAACAAATACCGATAGTGCCCAAAATAGATCTTTCTAAAGTAACCAGGTAAAATTTTTACTGCACTTCACGTATACTGGATATCAGGAATTTGGCAAAGTTGGGGAAGAATAAAATCTCGCCAAACGACTCAGCGGGGCAATCAAATCTTCCAAGATTTATCACGAATGGCTCGAAAAAGTATACATTCGCCCCCTTTTACGAGTTTGCATGATGGAAGCTGTTAAAAGTTTAAAATAAATAAAACTTCCTTCCATTTTGTTGCCGGCTCGTAACTTCCATTGCATATTCTTGCCCTCTAAAAGTCCCAGCTTGTTCCTTTTTTTCCCAAACAAAAGAAAAAAAAGAATTGAAAGATTTCTTCGGAGAGAAATATATCACTAAATTGAAGGTAAAGGCAACTACGAAATTGTCAATTGCGAATGCATATTATTCCTCCTGGCGTTGGGTTTTTTTAATGCAGCTTTAATCATTCCAGAACGAAAAAAGAAACGCATTTCAAGTTCCGTTTATGAAAAAGTTTTCCCGCCAATAAAAACGATACGACCCAGAGCTATAGCGAAAATTTCATTGCTCCATAATTTTCTTTCTAAGCAGATACTTTTGGAAGATTCCTGTGATATTATTTCAAACGCATGGCACGTGGACGAATTCCAACCCCCGACATAAATTCGAAAATTTTCCGGTAGTTTCATTTTCTAACTGTTCCGGTGAGATAAGATTCCATCAAAAGTATTCACAGCTGCATAAATCATGGGTAGAATAAGGAATCGAATATTTTTTCCTTCTTTACCCCATTTCCCCATTCCACGTTTTATACGACGACAGATTCCTGGGTTTACTGGAAAAAGGCTGACCACAAATTTATGAAATGCACGCTATTTTTGATTTCCCAGGACAAAGCTAGTTTTCCTTTCCTTTCCTATCTTGGGTTTTTCTTTGAATTCACCATTAATCATTAGGGATTCTTTTTCAAGAAATATGATAGCACTTAAAAATATTTTTCGTCTCCCAACAAAAAAAATGGCTTCTTTTGCTAAGTTTTTAGAAATGATTTATTTATTTATTACCCGTCATTTTTATAACGATCATTTATTTAGTGAACTTTGATAAATGAGACGGTATCTTCACCACTTAATACTTTAAATGTCATATTTTAAAATAAGCGCGCGGACTGCTTTTTGTCTTTAAAAATCTTGATAAATCTGATTTATATCCCATAAGTAAAGTTTCGCTCTAATGTCAAAATGTCATTCAGGAGTTTTTTTTACTATGCACAGGCATTATTCTCCGTAATAATAAGTCATTTCTTAACAAGAACCCTGAAGCTTGTTTTAAATTATCGTTTCTGAGATTTAAAAGTGGTTTACGTGTAACGGAGAAATTGATTGCAAAAATGAATGCATCTGGGGCAATTTTATTATTTATTCACTGAAAATGTATCGGGGATTTTTTTCAGTGTTGTTTGGTTTGGAAATAATTTAATTCAGCTTTATTTGTAAATATATGCCCTTAGAGCAGGTGTTTAGCTTTATAGCATTATTTGATATCGCATACTTTTTTCTTAGATATACAAGATGTTCACTAAGGTCCTTCTTCTTTACATTTTGAGAACGCTGACAACTATTGCCACAAACATATCTATAAACAAAAAAACACAAGGTCAGATTGGTTATAGCACAATTTACCAGTAAACAACAGAATGCCTGTCTTGAAAATGTTACAACATATGGAGGGAGGCATCAACAAGAAAGTTGTGAAGCCTCTTCGATTTAGTAAGAAGAGACATGTTTGACATAATAATAGTTCACAGAATTAAAAGAGATTTACGTGTAATGGAAAAATTAATTTCAAAAATGAGTGCATTTGAAGTGATTTTATTATTTATTCATAAAATTATTGTTGGAGATTTATTTTTCAGAGTTGCTTGGTTTGGTAATAACTTAATTCTTAATTATATGTAATTAGATAATTGAAAATAATTTGCTTAGCTTTATAGCATTATTTGAAATGGCATACTGTTTTCTGAGATATACAGGATATTCACTAAAATTCTTTAACTTACATTAGAATGACGACAACTATTATCTCAAACATGGTGTCTATATACAGTAAAGAGCATGGTCGGTTTGAAGCACCATCTGCGGTAAGTAACGGAGTTAAATGTCTGTATTGAAAATGCTATAATGTATAGAAAGGGGAGGGGTTTAACTAGAAATTTGCAGATCGTCTTCGATTTAGTACGAAGAGACATTTAGAGCATAATAATGGTAGAAAAAAAACAGACCGACGTCCTGGTCTAGGGTCAGCGCGTCATCCCCATGATCTGTGTGTCCTGGGTTCTAGTCCTGGTTCGAGCATGCTGTTCTTCCCCCTGTATTCTCTCTGTGAGGTGCTTAAATCAGCATCCCTCCTCCCCCCCGGTAAAAAGGGGATTGCAAGCAAGTGGGTGAGTGTCATCTTCATATGAGTTAGAAACCAGAGTTCTGTCCGCGAGTGCTAAGGGGCTACAGCGCAAAACTCGGCTTAGGATAGCGAGACTTCGTCAGCGGGCTTGTCTACGACAAGTGCCATAAGTAACAACAACAGGAACAAAACATGTAAAATAAGTATTTGTACGTTTACAATTCTTCACATTGTTATGTCAAAAAATGGGTAAAAATAAAACGGAATATTTTGTTACTAATGCATTCTTTTATTTTCGATATTCGAAATGTCCATTAGTTATAGTGCACTTTTGGAATTTTTCCCGAACTTTTCCATTTTATTGGGCGTTGTTAATAATAATAAAAGAGCATTTTATACTTTTTATTCTAACCATTACTGGATTCAAGGTACCTTTTTTATACTAAATTGTTGCTGCATAATTTTACAATTCGCTTTTTTCCTGTATCTTGTACTATGTTTGAAATAGGGATGCCAACTCATTTGTTTGTCTCCAGGTGGTGCTATAATCGATCTCACAATGCATATCATTGTCACTTAACTATTCCTACATTCCAAGATCACATTAACAGTTTAAATTGCTCTCAAAATAATGTGGGATAAAAGAACTTTAATGGTCATCATCTGTGCAATATGCAATATAAATTATATATATGTACATATGTACAATATGCAATATAAATTTGCTAACTCACGAAAAGCACTACAAGGAAACAAATTATTTCACATGGTAATAAAGGACTGACTGAAAAAATAACTGCATTGTAAATATCAAATGGATAAACTGAAATACCCATTATTTTTAATAATATTTTTCTTTTCGTTAAATGCAATTTTGAAGGATAATTTAAAATACAAATCACAGATTTTTTAACTCTAAATTAGGGAAAAAAGCTATCAAAATCTACTTAAAAGAATTGGTGTTAATACTTTAAAACACAAATGATTATAATTTCGTTAAATAATTAACTATTAAATTAGATTTGAATTAAAATTGCATGATTTCTATTGATGTCTGAGGACACTTAACTGCAGGATAAGGGCAAAACGTATTGATCATAGTAGCAGATTATTTCGAAGATAGTCAATGGCGTCGTGGAAAAAGTTCAATAAAATCAAAACTAAAATTTAACTATAAAATAATAGTATTTGTAAGAATTAAATTTTCAAAGTATTCGCTTAGACAGAAAATTATGAGGTAATGAAATTTCATCTGTACTGAATAATATCGCTTTTATTGATGAGAACATGGTATTGTAATTACACAAGTAAAACATGTTTCAGCTACTGTGTGGTAAAATAGAAGAAATTTATGAAAGTTTAATTTCAATTTATTTCATCACGGGTGGCATATTATGCATAAGGAAGAAGCTATGAGATATGACCCTCTGCATCACGATATAAGAGCAGTAGAGCGATAGAAGGGATTTCTTTGATATGTGCAGATTTAGGATATGAAAATATCGGTATAATTTAAAAAATTTTTTAAACATTAAGAGATTTCATTGGAGAAAAGGCTGAATTGAGCAATTTTTTAGAGTCCATGTACAATTAATTAAATGAATAAATGGGCAATAGATCCGTAAATCGGAGAACATTTTAAAAGTTAATATAGGTTAAATTTAGATTAAAGAACTGGAAAATTAACTATGACAAATTAAATTAAGATACCAAATTACATACGCATTAAAATGTATTGCATATTATAGTATTAAATATAAAAGTTTTCCATATGTACTCATTTTTACTTAAGGAACGTAATTTGATGATTTAAAGCCAGCTTGTATTTAAATGTGTAAAACTTTTGTAATACCGAATTTTGTATTAAGAATAGATAATCTTATCCTCAAAATAAATCGATACTAGTGAGAAAAATACTACACATATTTCATAATTAAATTAATCTTTCAGTGTTTACTTCAAAATACGAAAACAATGGCGGAGAAGCTTGGCATCTTCTAAAGCGCAATCGAGCCAAATGTATATGAAATTTAGTATCAAATATCAAACAACCTCTTTTTTTTTTAGGGTATCGAAAGGAAGAATCCAGCTCAGATGTTGTCGTTGCGATTTAACCACAACTCAGAATTACGAAATCCAACCCAAAATAATCTAATTGTTATTTCGAAAATTAATTTATCTAAACGGAAATATACGAAATCTTCAAATTTGTCCACCTGGAGAATTCCATCAAGATTTCCAATTCCGTAAATTTCCATAAAAATTAAATTCAAACGAAAATTTAGCTGTCCACCACTCGTTCATCCCCAAACAATTACTCTTCTCCAAAATAAATGGGTCTAATTGTTTCCAGTAGCCGGACCAAAGCTCCACGTAATTACATAAACCGTCAAACCAACAACCCTTTCCCTATCCACGACGACCAACTCGTTATAGAATTTTGCGGTTCCCTCCTTCGCACAGTTAACCCAGTTCTACGGTTTATTTCCCCAGAAATGAAATTTCCGATCCAATGTTATCCCCTTCCTTCTCAACACAATAAAATTAGAGATTTCGACTGAGAAACTTGAGTCAGGACTTTGGCGAGAAACCAGATGAAATTTGCCAGGAATTGGCTGAGAAATAGGCGAACGGTCATTTAAATCGAAGTCCAGAATTCTATTATTTGTTTGGGGAAGTTTTGCCCGGAGAGTGAGAATTGGCTATAAGCTTTAATTTATGGTGAGAAAGAGAGGGGAGTTTCTGCTGGATTTCTAACTTCAAATTTAATGGAATTGTTTGGTTAAAATAAAAGAATAGTGGACAAGGAAGTTTCAGGAATTGGTTTAGAGTGAAGACCAAAATATATTCGAGTCTTCAAGTGTACATAAGCAGTTTTTCTTAAATGAAGGATATAAACAATTTTAAACTTATTTAACACGAAATAAATAATAAAACCTACTTTAAAATACACCTTTATGAGAGCAATAAAAAGTAGATATGTCTATTTTCTTGTGGTTAAATGGTGAACAAAGAAGTTTGAGGCGCTGATTTTATATAAAGACAAAAAGATATTTGAGTTTTCAAGACTTCATGAGCATTTTTTACATAAATTATATAATTAAATTTATAATTCTCAAAATATAATTAAAAAGAGTTTTAAAAATATGCTTTTATTAGAGAAATGAAAAATAGAAATGTTCTATTGTAATTATATTTTATGGAATTGTTAGTTTAAATCAACAGAATGGTCGACTAAGAAGTTCTAACTGGAGATTTAAAATGAAGATCAAAATATATTCATGTTTTCAAACCAACATAAGTATTTTTTATATAAAGAATATAAACAATTTTATAATTCTTTACTGCAAAATAAACTTTTAAAAAATCTTTTAATATACACTTTTCTTAGAAAATGAAAGGTAGGAATTTTCTATTATAATTATATTTAATGAAACTGCTTATTTAAATCAAGTAAACTGCTGACTAAGAAGTTTTAGGCGTTGATTTAAAGGAAGACCATAATATATTCAAGTTTTCCGGTCTGCATACATATTTTTTGATTAAAGTATATAAACAATTTTATAATTCATAAAAGGAAAATAATCTTAATAAAAAGAGATTTAAAAATACATTTTCATTAAAGCAATGAAAAGTAGAAATTTGCTATTATAATTAAATTTTATATTTTAGGGAATTGTTAATTAAATCAAAATAATCTTGGACTAAAAAGTTTTAGGTTTTGAAAACCAAAATAGATTCGAGTTTTCCTGCCAATATAGTATTTTTATTAAAAGTAAATAAATAATTTTATAATTATTTGCTGCAGAATAAATTTAATAAAAGAGTTTTAAAAATGTACTTTTATTATAGCTATGAAAAATAGGAATTTCTACGGTAATTATATTTTATGGAATTGTTTAGTTGAATCTATAGAATGGTAAACTAAGAAGTTTTAGGCGTTGATTTCAAATTATATTTTTTCAAACAATTACTTAAGTATTTTTCATATGTATATAAACAATTTTATAAATCCTTATTGCAAAATAAAAGTAAAAAGATCTTTGAAAATATACTTTTATTAGAACAATATAAAGTAGAAATTTTCTATGAAATTGTATTTTATATTTCTTGTTTATAATTTACAATTCATTATTAGAATATTACAAAATCACTCCTTTCAAATTCGTTTTAGAATAATGTCACAAATATTGGATAAATAGTTAATTTAATTAATCCATTAAAATATAATTAAGCACTATAAGTACCTATATTATATAGTCACTGAAAGTTGTATGTTAGCGCCTTTAAGATTATTTTTATTATTTCAATTAATTTTGAACTTTCAGTTTTTAATTTTCTTATACTTTTTAATATATATTTTAAAATATTGAAATTAATTTTATTTCTACTAAAATACGAGGTAATGCATCTAGCATAGTATTAATATTTAATTATATTAATCATAATGATAATTAAATTTTGAAATTATTAAACTACTTATATTTACATCAAAATTGCATACTTACACGACATTTTATACTTCTACTTTATCAGAAAGTGAGAGAGAATCAATTTTTAAAAAAACTTCGTTTGGTGTTTTTTTAGCATTAGATATCATCGAATTTTTAATACTGAAATTAAAAAAAATTATGTTTCTTAAAAACTCTTTTACAATTCCAATTGAGAAATGAGTTAGGTAATAATAAGTTGGGAATAGTTTCTACAAGCTATAATCTTCTTTAATTAATAATATGAAGCATTAACTCTTACTATAGGACGAAAATCCGTATTTATCAAAGTATTTTTAAACATATCAAGTATCACCTGTTGGACGTTACTAATTTTTTAGATCAGAAGGTAAAAAAAAGCTAAAAGCTCATTTTTTTGTTATACATTCAGAAAAAATACATTATTGACTATTTTTATGTATCTGCAACGAAAAAGATAAATATAGATGTTTATGCGTATAACAATAGAAACAGCCCCATATTCTAAAGTTATAAAATTGGCAAATGGGAGGATGGAAATGTATTCTCCTCAGTTACCATTTAAATTAGAGTTTTAATCAATTAAAAATTAAGTAAAAATTTTGAACCTTCATTGATAGCTTTGGGTAACAATACAGCTCAAAAATTATGTTTAAATGAAATTAAAACTCAAAAAATTAGCTTTTCAACTATATCAATGAAATTCATTACTGAATATTTAAAAAAGTATTTTACAATATATTTCTCTATTAAACTGAAATTCAAATCGTTTCATTGCAACAATGAGCATTTCATTCTGGTTCTTTTTTCTCATTGTTGATGATCAAAATATGAAGATTCGGCTAATTTTTCTATTTTAAATAGGCTTCAGTGTAAAACATATTCTAATTATATTTTTATTAAATTTATTTTCAATTAAAACTTAACTTCAGCTTCAAACGATGCAGAAAATTTTTAAAGTGTGACCGTTTTTAATAATACTTCTCCTTTTTATGATATAATTGAATAAACAATTATATAGACAGATATTTAGGGAATTTAACAGTACAATAAATAGAATAATGCGAAATTTCTAAAATATAAAAATTATACATCTATCAAAATTTGAAGGTACAGATATTTTTCTAAGAAAACCATAAAACCATTAACGCCAAGTTGCACAAAATATTTAATTGGAAATTTAAAATTGTTAATAACAATTTGATCGTCAAAGGAATTAATTTAAAATACATTTACGTGAATTCGCTAATATTACATCATAAAGATAATTAAAGCAAAAATTAAAATTAAGGAATTAAAACACAATTAAAGTAACATCAAAATTATTCCAAACAGCTTATGATAAAGACCTAAATGGTATTAAGTTACAAAATGTAGCGAATAGGAAAATAACTAATTTTCAACTAAATACTTTCGCTAATATCCAGCAGAGTATTATTCATAAGTTTAAAATGAAACTTTCAAAAGTCAGCTGTTACTTTCGAACTCCCATTTTAATTAAAACTTACTTTATTAAAAACTTTGGAAAGAATTAACACTTATCATCCACTTTTAATTTCAAATTCACTTGCCGCTTCTTCTTATTTTTTCCTAAAAACTAAAACAAGACAAGAAAATTAAAAACCAATTTTCTTCCCAAATCACCAAACAAATACACATTCAAAAACAAATATCATTATCAAGAACAACCTACTTTTATTCCATTATTTAACAAAACTTTGCTGTATGTTAGTTCCCAAACTCAAAAGCATTAAAGAATTTGTTGACTAATGCGAATTTTCAATGCCCAAATATCATACTTAGGTAATTTTAATTAACTCACAGTTAATTAATTCCGAAGCCGTAATTTAAAATTCTATTTTTTAACATATTTTCCAGCAGCACTAGGGAAGTGGAAGTTCCTGGTACGGAGAGTAGCGTTTTCTCCCGCCAAACGCAATTTCGAACGGCTTTCTACTTTCTACAGTGTTTAAGAAATTAAATCTGCCGAGAGACCGAAGAATTCTTGTTGATTGAGTTCGCTATTCGGTTAATTAATTTAAGAAAGTAATTATGTTCCACTTTCTTGTGCGCATTTAAATGTTCACTTCCATTTGGAAGGAAGGCTGGCGTCGTCAAAGGTTTACCCCAAAAAGCTCCTTTGGCTCTAAACAGTAATTAAAAACGAAACTGAATGATGACTGTTGAAATAAGTACAAACATCATTTAAAAAGGCCATATTACTCGCGAAATTATTTTAATTTTTCATTAAAAAGTCCAAAAACAAAATGAAAACTGCTGTTGCCTCAAGTATCACATTCAAACTTCATTTATTACTGTTAAAACCCTGGTACTGTCATTTTGCTTATTATATTAATGCCATTACCTGAATCCCATTAACTCCTTCTTTAACAATATGCATGAAAAATTAATGAATTTATGACGTAAATGTTTAGGGGAAAAAGCAATTTGTAACGACTCCTTAACTGTTGATTTGTTTGATACATCTCATTTGGTATTTGAAGCAAAAGAAACATTTTGTTTATTAATTCTACTTTTTTTTATTATTATTATTGATCAGGTTTGGGGGTTAAAATGAATGTGAATGATTTTCTTTTTCATAGTCGTAACTTTGCGAACTGTTTCCTTTTAACTTTCAAAATCTATGTACAACAATGTAGTAAATAAATTTCTGAAACCTTATTCACGTTATACTAAAACAATCGCTAAAGAGTATGAATATATAAAATCGTTTTAAAGTACATTATTTTCTTATAACTTTCAGAAATTATGTAAATAAATTCTTTAAAAATGATTCACATACATTTACGAAACTGTATGGATAAAAAAATGCATTTTCTAAACGAAATGAAATGGCTTTCGTTTTATTCCATTTACGAAATAAGACATTAATTTTTTTTAAATAATATTTGTGATTTTTTTCTTTTAATTTCCCAATCTATGTAAATAAATTCTTCAAAAAAAAAAGATTCACATACTAATTCGTTTATGATACTATATGGATATAAAAATGCGTTTCTAAGTGCGTCTTTTTTATTCCGTTTACGAAATAAAGCAAAAAAAAAATATTCAATGCAAAAAATTTTATCGGTGAGTAAGGAAATCAAAAGTATTTAAAAAAATATAACAAATTTAATTTTTCTATTTTAATATAGAATTAAAATGTTAAAATAATTGTACATTGTATTTGCCAAAGTGAAAGAACTAAACATAGCGTAATCTTTAATTTAAAACATCTTCCTTGATGTATTCATGCTAAGCTTTTCAATTATTACTAAATTATAGCTGAATCATTCTCAATATAATCGAGTTCAGTGAACTTAAAATTTTCAATTTAAATGCTAAACTATTTTTATCTTTGATCAAAATTTAATAAAGTATTCGAATAAAGTTTTGTAAGAAATTAAATATCAATAAATATCTTTTAAGTTTTGGAAAAAAAATTTACCCTGAATATAACATAAACTTCTATGTCATCATTTTTTGTATTTTTGATTCTTATGGGAAAATGAAATATTATAAATAGTTTTTACACGATTGAACTTCAAATCGGGAAAAAAGTCTCAGTATAAGAAAAAGCGGGAGAATAGCACTATGTGCTACCTACAATAGAATAGCAGTACCTTCCACCACTATTTTTATTAGTATGTGGGAAATTAAGTAATTATTCACTTAAATAGTGGAATCACTATTCTAATAAAGGTACTTTTTTCCAGTCATCGGAGTTTGATTGATCTACGCATAATGAAAGAAAAATTTGTAAAAAAGAATGAGATTCCATAAATAGTGTTTAGAGCTATGGTGACCTTTATTCTTGCAATGTTTAAAAAAACAAGAATTTTTTTTTATAAAAAAAACTTAAAAAAGAATCATTTCCTGTACTTTTTTAGTTTTTAAGGAACATTTCTAAATTCCTTGCATTTCTTTCCTGTTTAATCGAGGATTTTTAATTTTCCTATGTTTTCGAGATTTTTCTGATTCTCTCGGTGCGAGGCAACCATGGTTTATTAATCCTTAACCCTCTGATGTCGCCTCTCAGGCACCATTCAAGGCAGTGCATCATTTTGTGATTTTATTTAATTTTTTTCTTAAATTTTGACTGGTAAAAATATGTAAATTAATTTTCCTGGAAAATTCGACTTAAAAAAATTCATATGTATTAATTTTTCGGAACAATATAAAAATCCTCTAATTCAGGAAATATTTATGCATCTAATTACTTTTCGGAGCACTAAGGGTTAGTAATCACTATTAGCAAATTGAGCTACTCTAATAATAAATCAATCTAATTTTAATATAATCAAAACTGAAACTCCATTCCATTCGAATTGTACTGGATTTTTTCTTATATATAAATTCTTAAATGGTTGCCAGATGACATTTCTGCCATATATTAAAACAGAAGCAAACTCTTCTTCAAACCAATAAGGTTATAGGAACTATAATCAAATTAACTTATATTGCATACCACCTAAAAAAAATCTTCATAAAGGAAATTTTTCTGAAAGTATCATACGTTGCTCGTGTAAAAAAAAAAACATTATAAATCGTCTACTTTGAATTTTAATGTAATAAAAATTGAATATGTTTACAACATTTTGATACAACATAAAACTGATTTCACAAATCCTTATTTACAATCAATGATGTATCTTAAAATTCACAATGAAAACTGAGATATAAAATTGTCATTGTCATAAAATTGTCGATTATATACAAACAGTAGGCTCAAACTGTAGTTGATTAAATTAATAGCAGAACCTATAACTTGACAATGTCAAAAAGGATTTTTAATAAAGATATTTTTCCTATTCTGTTTAATAAAGTATTAAAGATTTATCAAAGAACTTGATTTTCATTCTCTAAAAATATAAGCACATGACTTTCATGAAAACAGATATAATGAAGCGACAACCAGAATTACCATAGCCAATTTCTAATAACGGCTTGCTTACTGGCAGTGCCGGCTACCTTTATCTATTATTTCCATTATTCATACGACTAAAGACTCAAAACTTTTAAAGAAACTCATTTGAGCACATGACCTGGGATTCCGTTAAAACACGGACACAAAAGATCAGAAAAAATGAAAGGATAGCTGGTAATGTAACAATTGAGTGACTGAGCCATCCGTGTTAGCAAAACACGCTCAATAACATCGATTGGTATATCTGTGCATCAACAAGATATCGGACAATATCTTGTGATATTTAGGCAAATCTCCGTAACCATTGTGTGATGGTAAGCTTATCTATATCTATACGTCTTTTCCTTATCTATTGTACTTAATGCCCATGAAGAAATGAAGATTGCACAATAGTATTCAAAAGAAATAATTCATACAATGAAAAGAAAACAAAAAAAAAAGTGAAATGATAGCTCCAGTAAACATATACATTTATCAGTATCCACTTGTTTAGTGACTAAATCGCTCTAAAACTATTCTTTTATTCCAAATTTCTTAGAATTCTCTTGACATAATTTGATTTAGCTCCATCAAACACATGATCATATATCAAGGGAAAGTTAATAATACGATGGCTTTCTAAGCCATTATTACTATTGCAATTACAAGATGACAGCTTGCTTACTATTAGGACAGCCTGTCTCTGCAAGCCTTTTTCTATTCTATAAACACTCCTGAAACACTGGATATCTTGCATTGGCTGTCTGGAAAAATATATCCTTACACAGAAAAGTGGATAATGCAATGACAGCTAGTCTTCCACTCTATCTCATGGTCCTTCCACCCTATCTCATGGTCAAGTATGTAATAGAATCGTCCATTTCTAACAGTATATTCTAAATCTGCAGGACAGACTTAAAAAGTGTAGGGTTACTTACATCTGTTATTCCAAAACACATATCCACTACTCAAAAGAAAGAAGATAACTTAATTCCAGCCAAAGCAATTTTTATCGATGCTCTTATTGTTACAGCTGCCTTACTGGTAGGAATGACTATCTCTACCATTATTTTCTAACTCAATCCGACTAAATATTCCGAGGATATTAGAGAGCCTTCAGTCGTAAGTTAAGCAATAAATACGAATTGTTACATATTGGAAAAGAATTATAAGTGATAACACATTAAAATTGTTTTCTAACTCATCCTGACTAAATATTTAAAAAACATTACAGAAGATTCAATCATAAGCAAAACAATAAATGCGAATTGTTATATGTTGGAATGGAAGAATAAGTGAGAACATATTACCTTTATTCCTAACTCACCCCGACCTAATATTACCTTAGAGAGTATTAATATTACCTTAGATAACATTAGAGAGTATTCAATCATAACCGAAATTATAAATACGAACGAATTGTTATATGTTGGAATAGAATAAAAAGGAAAAACACATTACAGTTTTTTGCTAACTCATTCCGACTAAATATTCAGGTAATATTAAAGATCATTCAAATATAAGCAAAGCAATAAATATAAATTATTATTGGATGGAATGGGAGAATAAGTGAGAAACGTTATATTAACTTACTCCCAATAAATATTCAGAGAAAATTTGTTATTCTATCATAAACAAAGCAATTAATATGAATTGTTATATGTTAGAGTAGAATAATCAGAACACCTGACAGTTATTTAGAAAATAACTGTCAGGTGTTCTGATTATTCTTATATTTAGTTCTTATTCTTATATTTAGTCTGAATATTTAGTTGGACTTATTTAGAAGTCCAACTAAATATTCAGACAATATTATAGAGCATACAACCGTAAGCAAAGCAATAAATAAGAATTTTTTTATGCGGGATAGAAGAGTAAGTGAGAACACATTACCATTATTTTCTAACTCTGTCAGACTAAATATTCAGACAATACTTCGTCCGATTTAGCATTAAATAATAAGAAAAGCAATAAATAAAATTGTTATGCATTAGAATAAACAAATAAGTGACAGCAAGAGGAAAGGGGAATTTTCTGTATTTATAATTCTTTTATTCTTTGCATATTTATGAATTTTTAAAAAGAATTGTCATTCTCGGGAATTAAAAAATACTCTGCATTATTCAAGCACACCTGAAAAAGTCACAGAGTAACCTTTTTTTTAAAAAAAATTATGGTTGGTAAACTTTGAAATTGCAACGCGCAGTTTTTATCGAAATTTTCTAAAAAAAACAAACAGAAAAACAATAAATACGCACATATAATAAGCTGTTTTCTAGAAAACTAGCTTCCATAATATGAAAAAAAAATAAAGTACTAATAATGGTTTCTGTTAAAAGATAAAGAAAAAAGGTCCAAAACTCCATTAAAAAATATACAAAAGAAGAAAGAAAAAAAAACATATTATGTTTTCTTTTGGGGGAAGAGTTGGAGCGTTGTAGCGGAAAATTATTTTGAAAAGCAGAGAACAAAATTAATCTAAGAAAGCAGAAAATTAAATGTGAAAAACAAAACAATTTCAAAATGGTCTCGGGGTTCAATTCCCGACCTGAATTAACTTTACAAGACCCACGGAATAATTTTCTTTAGGACAAGTCCCTTAATGATATTTCGGTTAAGGCAGGAAAAAGTAATTTAAAAGTTGAAAATAACCTCGAAAAAATATATATACGTAATTGCATTATTCTTGAAGCTATATTAGAACTGACATTTCATGCTGGTTTCTAATAGTTATAAACAATACAATTTAGAAAATTAAATAACGCTTTTTGGCTACTTTCACACAGTTAAAACGGTATTGATCAGCTTTTAAACAATGCAGTTTTATAAATTTTTAAATTACTATTTAATTTTAAAGGAATTTTTTGTTTTCAAGCTTAATAAAAATTCCTAAATGCATTGCGTTTAATCAGTTCTTCCAGAAAAAAATTCTGTCATTCTTATTTAAGAGGAAATTAAATTAGAGGAATTGCCAACTTTACCGAAAACAATTTGGTTACATTTAATAAATGTTGTTTCACATAAACAATGAATTGACAGAAGTTATTTACGAAAAAAAATTAGATGCCTTCAGATGGAATACTGCACATTAATTCGCTTTTTATTAAAGCTAAAAAATGAGAAACAATAGTATATTTTAAGGTGGTTATATTTAATCGAATAAACGGCAATTCTTTTTTTCAACCAAATATTTAAAGAATGAAGAATTTTTATAACTCAGCTAGTATGGCTTTTTGATCAAGACGAGAAATATCAGTGAACAAAAACAGAGTACAGAATAATAAACCCATTAAAGAATGCGCACTTTTGAAAAATAAAATAAAGTGTGTTAAAATATCAAAAATTAAATAGAAGATCGTAAATTTCAATTTATCATGTGAGAAAATAATTTTTTTTACTCATTATTTGTCTTAATTAATTTAAGTCCTTAATCTGTTTAAACTGGTTTGAAACAAAAATATAATATATATATAGAAATAGAGACCAATAGAGAAGTCCCGTGGTTGTTTCAAACCGGTTTAAACTGGTCGCCAAATTCGACAACATTCCGCATTATTTGTAATAACCCTAAAAGTGAAAATTTGATGCCTCAAAAGTGATAAATCATCAGTTTGTTGCCTGCGCATTTTGAAACTTCAAAAACATGTTCTCACAGGAAAATAAATGGCCAATTAATTGAAAAATAAGGTTGCTTATGAAGGAATGCGATCGTCCACTATCCGGTTTAAAAAATCCTTTTGCAGTTATCTCCTTGAAACTTCATTAGCAATGTTTCATTAAAGCAAACTGAAAAATATTAAACTTTTTACATGAAAGGCACTGACAAGGAAGTTCAGAATTTAATGAAGAACAGATAAGTCAAAATATATCTTCCTTAACTGGAAGCTAAAAATGAATTCATTATTGATTTCATGTTTTGAGGATTTGGTTTCAGCAAATGATACGCAGCTAAATTTTATTTGCATTTTCAATATTCGATCATGGTTTCAGTTATAAAATTTGGAAAAGAAGTATAGGACACTGTTTTAAGTATAATCATTAATCTGCAATACTTTTGAAAAAATTATTGTGAAACATAAATGAACATTGAAACATAAATGAACATTATTGTATTATATTGGAAAGCTGCAATATTTATATTTGGGGGGAGATGCAATATTATTTTGCCGAATTTTATTGTATTTTACAGTATTTTGAGTTAAAGGCAAATAATATATAGTTTAAAAATTTTATAGTTTAAAAACTAAATTCCTTATTTATAATATTCTTGAAGTTGCTTTTCAATTGTGAAAATAAAAGATTTTATAGAATTTTTGATATAACATGATGAAGTCTTAATTTATGGGTAAATAAATATTTAGGAATAATAATTGGTAATTTGGTAAGTACAAAATATAATTATAGGCACGAAAAAGTACAGTTATTGCAAATCTCCCTGATGTACAAAATATTGTACATTTTCCCAAACATATATGTAAAGAACATGATAAAAATACAGCTAGTAAAGTTGAAAAAATATTATATTACCTCTATTTCTTCAAGATGTTAGAAATTTCCACCCCAATAAAAAAAAATTCACTTCCTCTTATGATAATATAGAAATAATAATTAAATTAACTATTATCACAATAATTGCAAATTTCATTAATAAGATGTTTTCCAACTACAGCAAGCAAAAAATATAAGATTTTTTTCCTCAAAAAATAGATGATTAATGAAAAAAGTTACTATTCAAAGCATCATAAAAGAATAATTAACCAATTCCGTAATCATGCATTACATTCCCAGGCATTATTACAGACCATAAATAATAAGTCGCATACAAAAATATATCTCAAAAAATCCATTAACAAAGAATAATAGCTTTTTATATTCATTATATAACATAATTAAGAAAGGGAAAAAATATACTTCATCAATATCATGAGTTTTCAACTAACTAAAATAATTAATGAAATAATTACATCATTGTATAAAGAAACATTTTCTGCAAAGCATTAAAAATCAATTAGTTAATGAATTTTGGTATACATTTATTCAGGAAATAATTCGAATGAGAATATTGATCAAATAAAATAATGTGAAAATTTCATTGAAAATTTTTTTGCCTATTTAAAGGTGTGTGTATTTTTCATCTAAAGTAATTTTTTTCTTTTGCTTCATTGTTTTAAATCATGAAAATTAAAAGATAGTAAATCCAAAATCTAAAAATCTGTATCAAAATCTAAAAATTCATTTTGCTTTCGTTTGAGCATTTTTTTTTTTTTTTTTTTTTTTTTCAAAATTTTTCGCTTAGGTTTCTGAAAACAATATATAGATATGTATTTTATAGGCAAAAAATCGTTTAAAAAATCAACAGAAAAAAAACGAAATATTTTAATTAAACTTTAAGCATGGCAATTATATGTCATTTTTAATTTCATGAGATGTTAATATAACTAAAATACGAAATGCAACAATTGTATGCGAGTTGCGTGGCAGATTATAAAAGAGTTTCTTTAAAATTTTAACTAAACAAGGTTTTTTTTTCTTTGATTTATATCTCATTATATATGCAAGTCGTATTATATTCTAGAAGCGACGATAAAATGGACGTCCGTTTGTATCGCGATATAGGGGCAAAACAGCAAAAGAGGCAAAAAATTTTCACTAAAGGATTTTTAGCATAAGATTTTGATAGGGATTTCTTTCAGAAACAATTAAACATACCTAAAACCTATGTCTTCATGTTTTATTTTGCTTAGTCCCTATTACATGTATTGTGCCAAGTATACAGGGCCATTTCCCCCCTAGTGGTGAGTTTTTGAACATTTTGGCGAAATCGAAATTCCCATGATCTTCTTTAAACTATTATCAAGTTTGATAACATTTGGTTTAGTAGTTTTCCTGTTATGACCAATTGAAAGTATAATTTTAATTATAACTGCCTTTTATAATAAGAATTTATGCATAGCCCCAGTAGCATTCATTTATAAATAAATAAATAATTTTAACCAATAGTATTTCACATTTAAAGGGAAAAGCTAATGTGTAGTGCGATATACCCTATACAAGAATGATAAATTTTCAAGTTCATATCCTTTTTCCTTATTACGTTAGCTTGAGCCAAATAATCTCTTATGTAATTCCTTTCAACGCTTTAAAGTATTTACTTAATCAAAGAAAGGCTATCATATATCATTATAAGTTACGAAACACTTTGTATAACTTTCAACTATCCAGAGAACAACATCCAAAGATCATCTTTTGTAGAACTCATCTAAAAATGTCAAAGTTTTCGGCTTGCAATAAATCTTTCAGACAGCGATCATCAGTTAAATTTATTCTGCAGCATTTACTCCTTTTCATAAATTTATAATGTAACTTACTGTTACTTCGTTATTTAAAGAAATATTAACACTGTAATGAAACACACTTACGATTGAAACTAAATTTTCTTCCTGTTAAATGTGTAAGATCTTTTCCTCCGCTTATAGTGTTCCAAAATTAATGCAAGGTTTGAAATTGCCGCTATTCGTGCAGTAAAATGTTAATAATCCTATTGAAAAAGCCATTCGACAGCGGACAGTTTAGGGTTATGAAAATGGTGAGTTAAACTATAAAACAACGTATGTTAATGCAAGATTTGAATTAATTTTAAAAAAAAACAGATTATTTTCCTTCAAAGTATGTTTTCATTGAATCGTAACATAAACAGTATATGGTTATATATGGAATAATGCAGAGAGCAAATGGCCTTCGTCTTTGACACTACGCACTTGTTTTGTCGAAACTTTCCACGACTATTTTCAATAAATGTGGAATAATTTCGTTGGTGTGAACGTTGACTTTTCTCCTTCAACTGATGCCTGCTTGTGAATCTATTGGCATAGATCTTATACTTCAAATAACGGCATAAAAAGAAAATTGATGGTGTTAAATCCCATGATTTAGAGAGTCAATACTCCTATTTTTGAATTGTGGTCACAGAACTTCATTATTTTTGAATTATTGTTCAACAATGATAATATGTTGTTCAATCGCGTGACCCTCCATTTATTACTAACCCTAAACTATCAGCTGACAAATTGGGGCAAATTCAAATATTGCGTTATTTTTCAGACATATTTTATTTATATTACTAGTACTTCAGTTTCCAAAACTTTGTCCTATTTTGGGGTATTATATCTTCCATACATGGTATAAAAAGGAATATCCAGAAAGTATCCGTCAGTATAAGAATGGAGTATCCGTCTGTACGTTTCAAAAAGAAAAACTCAAGAAACACTTAACTGATATTGAAAATACTTGTACCCTTTCGTAGGACATTCATTAGGGACGGTTTTAGTGTATTGAAGTCATTTCAAAATAGAAAAGGAGTTTTATAATTGCGATTTTAATTATTACTACAATTAATGTATAATTTAAAACAGCAGTATCTGTGCTCTGAACTTATTCGTGCATGCGAAAATTTCAAACTGAGCATGCGCAAGTAATCCGAGCTGTGATATGAATATGCGATACATTTCTTTGATTGTGTCTAATTTTAAAAAACGACTTAAAATTCATACTCAAAAGAACTCCAACCACGGGTGGAGCACGTTAAAAGACAAAACGCTTTGTTTGCTGCATGGTAAAAAAATCTAATACTATAATACGAGGAATGGTTGCCAAGTCGAAAATCGCCCCAGAATTAATAAACTCCGGTAAACTTGGGGGTCTGGGGTTTTTGGCCACGAGGAATCGATTGGCGCCGGTTTTGAAGCGCTACGGTC
>JAPMOQ010005572.1:6809972-6865875 GCA_026543055.1 Argiope trifasciata
GAACTGCAATTAATACTAGTAAATAGAGCCATAAAAAGAAATCCAATGGTGTTAAACTTCACAATCTAGGGATTAAATTCCCAAATTTTTAAACTCCAGCCCCAGACTTTTATTATTTTTGAAATATTGTTCAACAATGAAAGCAGGTTCTTCTATCATATGAAGCTTCATTTTTATTAGCCCTAAGCTATGAAGCATCAACTTGTTTTTAATAGGGTTTTTTTAATACGGATGAATTTTTTTGCATGAATGATGGCAAATTCAAATTTTGCATTAATTTTAGAATACCATTTAGTAAGCGTGTGTGTTTATAGCTTCATTGGAAATGAATTGGTCATTCATTAGAAAGAAACTCCCTCATTCTTTCGCTACATTTCAATTTTAAATCATTCTTTTTTCTAGACTGGTTACAAATATTATCAACATGCCACTTTTGACAACCAGCATACTCAATCAGAATACTGGCTCCCCTGACTATTAAACTATGTAATGTGGACAGCACTTTTTGAAAACCTTGTTATCCTTCATTATCAAACCCTGTTATTTGATAGTGAAAATATAAATTGAATGGGACTGATCTATTACAATGTATGCAATTAAAAATATATTTATTTAGGTACACTGGGCTATTTAAAAACATATACATTAGGAAATAAAAGCAGCAATGAAAATAAGGCTTTAAAATTGATGTCGAGATAAAGAAAAATTTTACTACGATTTTAACATTGGCAAACACATCATCAGAATGAATAGTTTCAAGTGGCAATGCAATTAGTTTGAAATTCAACAAAGAAATAAAAATATATTTACAGATCAAACATAACACAATTTTTTTTAAATTATTAAAATTAGAGGATAAAACACATAAGGTAATTGAAATTGCTATCATTAAATATTTCTTTGCAATTTAAGAAAGATTAAAAAATATTTTCTGACCTAATATTTTGGGAGATACAAATAAAAAATATCATTTGACTTATATTTAAATTAACTTTTGTAGCTTAGAAATATGATAGAAACACTTTTTTTTGTTTTGACATGCGATAAATTCCCATCAATGTTTGACAAAAACTATATATTAGTGTAAGAAGACATACAAACAAACATTTATTTTCATTATTTATAAATGTATATGAGGTCTATTTAAATGTGCAGTTTCTTTATTCGAGAATATCTTAAATAGTATGTCTCTACTTTTATATTAAATTAATTCAAATGAATTAATTTATATAAAGGAATTAAGTAGTTATTAATTAAATTAATTCAACATTTTTTATAATCTATATATTTTTTTAGAATTTAAAAAATATTTTTATTAATTTTAAATTTATTGCTTTGTTTTAGAATATTTTAAATATATTTAAAGTAAGGGTTTTCTTAAATCTCCCTTCCTTTTATGTTTTTAACGAAATATTTCAAAAACAGCGAATGTCGTATATAATGAGAAATTATTTCAAGAAAGACAATGGTTTTAATTATTTCGATATTGTTAAAATTTCATCAACCTTTTTAAATTTGTGAAATACTTTAATAACTGCTTGGTATAAAAAGTAGAAAAATATTTATATTTTTATTTAGTTTAGTATATTTTATTACTTTAAAGAGATTTTGAGCATAAAAGGTTTTCATTCTTCAAATATTGTTATTTCTTTATTGCTAGTAAACTATTTCATACAAAATAGCAAATATTTTGATTCTTTACAAAAATTCACCGTTAGAATTTTTTATTATATTCAAATACAGCAAACTTTTACAAAAATTTCGCTAATAACAAGTATTTTTATCATCTGAAAAAAAATTCAAATACAAAAAGCACATTTTTCTTTCTGAAAATATATTAAATATCTAACCATCTTATTTATGTAACTTTGTTCCTCAATACATCCAATATATTTAAAAGAATTGTGAAATAAGTAATGAGAAAATAGAGTAAAAAAATTAGGAAGTTATTTCTATAAAAGACATTCTCCATTTCTTGATTCTATAAAATCTGATAGTTACGTTTTTCGACATTGTAGTATAAAAATTTCGGAAATCAACAAAATGTAATTTAATGGATAGTTGAACAAGTTCTCACTATTTTCCAACGGCTGATGTTGTCAGAACTGATAGCGTTAATTTAAGATAGTGATATATTTTTTTACAAGTACCATACGCAATCTTGAAATTCAGTGTGTGTTATTTCGCGGAAGCGCAAACAACTTTATTTTTCATCTCGTTAAATACGTCAAATTTCCCCTACTTAAGTGGAAAGTTATAACCCACCCGCCGTATTCACCGGTCGTTTCCCCTTCCGACTACCACTTGTCCCAATCGATGATACATGACCTGCCTGAGTTACATTTCCGTTCTTATGAAGACGCCAAAAATTTGGAGGATTCTTGGATATCTTCAAAGGACGTGTCGTTTTCCCGACGTGGAATTCAAATGCTGCCAGAAAGATGAGAGAAAGTAGTGGCTAGTGATAGACAATACTTTAACTTTTTGAAATAAAGCATTAATTTTCACAAAAAAAAATACGAGAACTTATTCAATATCCCAATATTTCGAAATAAAATCTGTCACAACTAGTAATATATAATATTTGTGACATAAGTAGATCTATCACATATGATAGGCAACAATTTGAAGATATGTTTAATTTTTTACATTAGAAAATTAGTTTTATTAAAATATGCGTTAATTTTGCCAAAGTCGATTTTATCATCAATGAAAGGTTAAAATGACAATTTACTTAGTTCGCCAGTTTTGAAATAACCTTATATTTCATTTCAGTTTAGATTAATTGACAAGGTATCAAAGGGTTTCCACAAAAGGGGAAAAATCCTAGATTTAGAAGACGTTTTATAAGTTCGTAGTTAAGTTAGTTAGTTAGGATTTTGTGGCACAAGAGCCATATTTGGCATTGCTGCGCCAAATATATGGTTGAAAAAATACAGTAAAATTTTAAATTTTTTAAAAAAAGATAAAATTTGTAAAAATTTATATATGTTGAAATAAAAAAAGAATTCTAGTTAAATAAGAGGGAAAAGACCAATTTCTTTCAAAAAGGTAAGAATATTTGGATGGGGATGTTCACCCACCAAGTCACAGATGTTTGAATATGACGTACCAAATAAACGTAAACGATGAGGACTAAAAATTGGACTCTCAGATAAAACATGAATGACAGTCAAATTAACATAACATGCAATGCAGACTGGGCATCGCTCACCAAACAGTAGATGTTTATGTGTGAGACGAGTATGGCCAAGGCGAAGTCGAGTCAATTTGATGTCCAACTCGAGCACTGGAATAACAGGCCACTGAGTGATGTCAAGATGAAGAGAATGCAGTTAAGTTACAGTTCGAAATGCATGATAGTATTAAGATTCCTTTAGAGTTTTTAAAAATCTGATGAATAAATTATTTTATATCTGCCATCCTATTATTAAAAAATATGAAGAAAATATATTAATCGTGAAATAAATACAGCTTTTAGGCTATGATAAACTTTATATTTTCCCCAAACTTGAATGAAAAAGTCAAAAGACCTACATAAAATTATTCCTATCTATGAAAACAATAAAATAATGCCTCTTCAAAAATGCCATATTTTATTATTGCTTTCTTAAAAATTATCCAATTCCTTTTCAAAATATCAATCTAATGTTACATTCATTTTGCTACACCAATATTTTGTATTTATATTCAAAAAAAGCTGTTTTCGATATTTCAGTATTAATGCCTAAATTTCCATAAAGGCTTACTAAGCCATTGTCTAGGGCCGCTAGACTGAGAGGGGGACAAAGCAGGTCGGTTAAAAAATCTTTATTTTCCTAACAGAGAAAGAAATATTAAATTTTCAAAAGTAACAAGTTCGATTAATAATAAAATATTAGGGTAATATAACACTTCATTAATTGGTCATATTCCTAGATACATTCATTTGGTTATTAAAACTTTTATAAATACGAATATCTGCTTCTGTAACGTATACAAAATGCAGTCTGAAGTCAAAATTGATTTTTAAAAAAATACTCATTTTTGAAGTTAGCACAGTAGAAAAGTATAGTAACTTAAAATAAATCATAAATGTTTAAAAGATGCGGCTAAAAAAATTTAATTGGTTATCTTATTGAACGAGAACATCCTTTTAAAACCACACAAAATCCCTAAATTCACCATTGCTGTTATCAACTGCATTTTGGAAACCCTGTAATGTCTTTTCCCTTTATTTATTTGCACTTATCAACAGTTACCAACAGCGAATAATACTAAAATTCTGCATGAACTCTTCATGGAGCATGACAAATGTCTAGAAGTCTATTAATGAGAGCTATGAATTTTCTGCTCCGGCAGGAAGAGTGGTCTTCTATTTTCTCTTGAGTCTTATCTTGACGGAGCAGGATTTTCAGCTGTTGCCATGCTGAAAACAAAATATTTGTCACAGTTAAGTACAAATGAGGACGGGGAAAGACAAAGCGATGTATTCTCTTCATACCGAAATTTTCATTCCATTCTGTAAGAAATAGTACATAAAGTAAATAATTAAAAATAAAATGTGTTTATAGTTTTATACATATAAACTATTTTTAAGGTCATGTCTAATGTATAGTAGAGGTTTGAGTATACAAGCTTCTGTCAAAGAGGATTGCTTTAACCGTAATATTACCAGAAAATCTAGCTGATTAGGTTTTATTAAAAAACAATATAATTAATATCCGCAAAATAATAATAAGTTGAAATTTAATAATGTAAGTTTTTAGCGGATATTTTAATTGTGAGAAGACTTTATGTATAATGGTTGAAATTTCTATTAATAATGAGGATGTGTGTGAGAGAAAGAGAGAGAGAATGTCATTGATTTCTGCGTAGGTGTGTGTGCATGTGAGTCTGGATATGAAGGTTTTAATATCTACAGCGGTGATTTACTGATAGTCTTTATTAGCTCCATTACGGCCAACTCTTGTTACAAGAATTTAAAATTTTTAATGGATTCTATATACCACTGTTTCGAAAAACTGATTGATCTTTTTATTTAATAAGCAATTTAATTAATTATGGGTTTTATTTTCAAATAATTATATGGGTTTTTTGTCAATAAATTGAATTAATGATAAAAATGTTTTTTTTAATATTTAGATTTGTTTTTATTCTTTAAGTATGCATTCGCATCTTTATTCTAAAATAAAAGTATAGCCTGAAATTGCTTTTTATCCAGCCCCTCAGTGAAATAAACCTTATTCTTTTTTATTATTTGTTTTTATTCCTGAAGTTTGCATTTGCGTTTAATTCTGAAATGGGAAATATTGAAAACAAAACAAGAAGAAAAATCAAGCTCCGCATACACCGAGGGTCTATTTATACTATTTTGAATTGTAAAAACATATTATTATCTAATTTTGTAAGAAATTGATATAAATATCGGTCTTTCTTTTAAAGAATTTGTACAACATTCAAATAATATTAATACGTTCTTACAGTTCATCGAACTCGAGGATTTAATAGATTTTAATTAATACGACATAAAAGTAAATTTATATAAGTAGCTGTTTGCAAATATTTGAAGTTAATAAAGCAAAAACAATCCCGTGTTTAATAGAGAACACCAGAACACTCTAACTTTTTCACACAGCACTAAACGGCTATTTGGATCAGATTTTTGACTGAATTTAGCAGTTTCCTCGCAGACAAAAAAGGCAACTATTGCTTGCCATTTTCATTCGATGAA
Source organism: Argiope trifasciata (assembly GCA_026543055.1). Classification (NCBI taxonomy): domain Eukaryota; kingdom Metazoa; phylum Arthropoda; class Arachnida; order Araneae; family Araneidae; genus Argiope; species Argiope trifasciata. The sequence goes on from JAPMOQ010005572.1 coordinate 6,815,686, forward strand.
AATACAACAATGTCCTGATCGGCGATTGGAATCAAGCTTTTAAATATTCTTCTAAGACTTTTAGGTTTTCCAGGAGAGAATGAAAATTTCATGACGCCAGTTTGCCAAATATATCGCCAGATTTTCCACCAAGTCATCAAACATTTTGTCTCAAAAACTTTCATTTTACACAAATCATAATAAAACATAGTAGTCTTATGCTTATTGTGTCTTTTAGAACAATATCATGCATTTCAATATATGTAGTAAAATTAGTACATATCTCTAAATTTGCCATTAGGTCATCAAATTTCGTGTCAAAACCTTTTAGTTTACAGAAATCGTAATAACACTGTTGCATAATGAACCCACGCCTATTGTGTCTTTGAGCTCAATATCATTTGTAGCTGACATGAGCAATTGAATATTTCTTATAACAGTAACATTATACGATTGGCCCTGAATTAATTTTATTACCTTGGAATACACAATTAGTGTGTGAATTCAACAGCATTTATATTTTGTTTAAACAAAAGAAATGTTGTAAAAATCGGTAAAAAATAAATAGGGGGAGATTATAAATGTTTTTGTTTGTTTTTCATTTATTCCATTAATTTAAATTATTGTAACCGTCCTCTTAAGGTAGCACAGGGAATTAAACAGCCGAAGCCATTACCTAATTTGAAAAGACAAATTCCTTTGAGGGCAGAGTCGCCTCTTTGTTTCCGGAAAATGAATGCCCATCTCGTAAGTTACACCCTCATTCTAAACACTTCTCACAAAACCCATCACCAGAAACTGCCCATCCTAGGAAAAGCCATCCCCCAGCAATCAGCACTGTTCCAAAGGTCACCTGCTGAGTTTGGGCAGGGCCCAAAAGACAGCATCGCCCTCTTTAAAGACACCGTCAGCATTTGACCCGGTCTTTAAAACGTTTAATTATGATTAGTTCCTCCGTAAAGCTTTCCCAGCACCACCAAGAGGGGAGGGACATTGTTGTCCCTTCCAGAACAAATGGTTCCGGATTAAATGCGGGGGGTTACTGGCGTGGAACTTGCAGGCAATTTCTGCAGATGTATGGATGTTAAGATGTTTAAGGGATAAGTCGTCTCGAGTAAGTAATTGGGAATAATTACGGGAGATCATCATAAGCCGACCCCCTCCAGAGGATTATTCCTTCTCTAAAGTTTCGGTAGAAGGGATGGAAGCTTAATTTTGGAAGTGGCTTGCAAATCTTGCAAAGATTTCAGAATGGCTGCAAAAGTGGAGGGGAAATCAGGAATAATCTTTTGACAAAGCGGAGGCAGCATGAAACAGTTGAAATTGTTAGCGTCCCCTAGAAATACAAACTGTTAACGTGATTGTTCGATTATGCAAAGAAGGCTTAAGTGAAGCAAGGAATCTCCATAGTTATTTATTTAAAGAAAATCCCCAATTGTAAGATATACTATAATAACGGTTCTCAAGCATAATTTTCAATTATAGTAAGCATGAATTAATAAAATAAGACGATTAATATTAATGCACATGTTAGCCTTTTCAAATCAAGACTAATTAGGGTAATAATTAGTCAGATTATTAGTCGGGATTATTTACTAAGCTACCTTTATGAAATGCTTAATATGATTGATAATATTAAGTTACAATATATAACAATTTCATTCTCTTTTTTTGTGAATATTTAATTAAGATTTTTCATGTTTATAATCATGGAACTGTGGAATCAGTTCTTCCTTCACTACAATATTATATTTTGATCTTTTTAATTATGTTTTGATTCTTTATGAAAGATGTCAGCTAGTTTTGAAGTTGAATTTAAATGCGAGATTCCATAATGTAAATGTGAGTCTAGTGATGTGATGTGTAATATACTAAAAGTTTAATAATAATAATCATTTTAGGAATATAATTTAAAAGTAAAAACGATTTTTGATCGTTCTGCATATACAACATAAACCTCAACACCTTTGTTGACTATTTGATTCAACAAAATGAAAAGATATTGTTACGGATTTCCAATCCCTATACTAATCGGTATGGTTCTTTTACTCTTATAGTGGGTGTGTATGTTGTGAGAAGATGATGAACACACAGTGATCAGTCCTCAGTAGACGACACAACACAGACGACGTTTATTTACAAGACGAAGACAGGACAGCACAAAGACGACAAATATTTACAAACGAAAACTATATACGGTCGAGACGAACACACAGGGCAGCACAAAGCAGTACTCTACTTCAGATAGTAGGCCACAATAGAAACAGTAGTCCACAGGTAGAAATGGCAACGTCCACAGCTCACAAAGCGGCCAGACAGGATTCAGCAGGAGAGGGAATCTTTAAGGGATTCTGTCTACACTCAAGTAGATCTCTCTCGAACAGGCTGAAACTACTTCTCTGTCTGTTCTTGCCTTCGCTGCAGACTCACTACTTCGCACAAAGGGACTACTCCTCAGTTCAGGACAGTTCCGTTCCCGACGACGACACAACGGGATAAGACACAGGCTTCGTCAGAATACGCTACACAGCAGTCCTCCGTTCAGGACTCCTCAGTTCAAAACCTCTCTAATTAGGTCTACTTGGTCGACCACCACCGTACTTCACTCAGCTTCCAAGACCTCTCAGTTAAAGTCTCTCGATTCAACTCTACCTCTCTTCGGCTTGATTCTACTCACACCGCAGACTGGCTGTCTTATATAGTGACGGAAGGCGGAGCTAAAAGCCTTCTGGACCAATCAGTAGCATTCTGGATGTATCTCGATTCCTAATGGACAGATCGGGAAAATTCTAGATTTTTGGATATTATCTATTTTGTCGCCAAAGTCGCCAAATTCGTCTCCAAGTCGACAAATGGTCACCAAGCTCTAGGATCACTGACGTCACACCCATTTACTATTCATTACATATTACTGTAAATCTGTCGTCCTTACAATGACAGTATTAGCGCGGGATAGCAAAATTACAATTTCGTAACAATATCATATTATATATCAGCAAATAGGAAATATCTAAAAATATTAATGTAAAAAAGTATACGGAAACAAAATTATAAGGAAAAAGACAAATGCATTATAAATTTGCTTAAATTCTAATTTATTAATAGTACTAGTCTCAGCGTCTCCCATGTTTTTATTATTTCTTTTTAAAATATCCGAACAAGTTCAGAGCACTTTTTTCGAAAAACATGGTGAAACACATATTTTAACCATATTTCTGAGTTTCGGACAATTAAAGATTATCAATTAAATGACAATATTTGAAATAATCATTAATAATTTTTCAAAATTGTCATGTAATAGAATAAATTTATGCAAATTCTTACAAATCTTCAAACTGCTTACAAAAAACTATTACTTTCATCCGCACAAAATTATATTTAAATAAAATTCATACTTTTTTCTAGCGAATAAACGGCAAGCATATTGTTGTAATTATAACAGAAATTTTAGAACTAGTCGAAGGTTTATCATGATATTTTTAGTAAATTCATGACATTATTATTCAAATAACAGCCTGCAAATTAAAAAATATTCACTCAATCTAAATTCTTATATTGAATTCCCTAGAAAACTGTATAAAGACAAAGTCCACCAAACTTCATAGCAATATGATAATTATATTTTGAATTATTTGATTTGAAGTGAGCAAAAAAGTAAATTCAGTTCTACAAAAAAAGCATTTAAAGTGTACCATAACCTGTTTTATTATTAAATTATGTGTGTAGATATTTAAAATGCCCCATATTTATAGGTTAGGTCTTCTTCCTCCAAAGGTTTTAATAATTTTCAAAAAAAGAAAAAAATGCCAGAAAAAAATGATTTAAAAAGTTTAACCAATTTTTGCCTTTTGTAGGGAATGCCGCCTAGATTAATTTATTTTGTCTTTATAGAGCTCAGCAAATGCTTTAACTACTTTTTCTGTAGGATACATTCCAATAGACTTAAAAATATTCAGTAATCTTATAAAACCTTCATTAAAATATATTAAGACATAAATGTCCTAAATCTGGGTGTTTGGAGTTAAAGACATCTTTAGACACAAATTTCCACAAAATATAGCTGAAACTCTCATTGGCATTTTGCGTTTTTCCATGCAAAAATTTTCTGTATTTAAAACTAAATTTGTATTTGCACAATTCTTTATATGTTTTTGACCTTTCAAAGCTGTGCTTTTGTTTATTTGAAAATCAACTTCTGATTTGCAAAAACAGAAGTTGATTGATAGCTACTTCTTCTCGACTTTTTATTAAAATAGAAACAAAAGTAAACTTGTTTTGGATAGCTCAAAAACTGGTCTATCCAATAAAAGATTTTTTTACATCTCATTTTAAGCGACAATTTACCTTTTCAATGTGTTTGGATTCCTTAATCACCAAATTTTTGTTAATATATTTCTTTGTTGTTAAATTCACTAAAGAAGGAAAAAGGAAATATTCGAAATATCGCCCAAAGCAGCTTTAGTTTAAAAATTAAAAATCAATTTCATAACTCGTTGCCTTTGACCGTTTGTTTCGGCTGAATTAATGAATATTAATTTTCAATTCGATATTTTATTTAACTTATTCTAAATGGCAGCATAAATAATAAAATAACATTTTTTTACTTTATAAACATATAACCTATATTTATTTGGACTGAGAAAAACAACTAAAATTCATGCCAGTTTTGCTCTATTTATGGGAAACTTTGACTCTTAACTTGGACACTCAGCATTCTCTGAATATGTTCGAGAGAAAGAACTGTCTTTGGTCCAGTACTAGAGAGAGAGGATGTTGGCGAACTAGAGTAGTTTTGAATTACCCAAACTCTAAAGGCAATCACTAATAACACTGTTTTTCGGAGCAGTAGGTTTAAGATGGCTCGGTCATACCTGAAGAAGCCTCGAAAATAGAGTTCTCAAAATATCCACTTTTAAAAATACTATCGGAAATGGGGCCATGGAAGGCTTTCACTTAAATGGCTTGATGAAGTGGGAAGACCCAAGAAGTTAGAGGGTAAAGAACTGGAAGGGAGTTAATGGGCGATAGAAAGTGCTAGAAAGCGCGCTTGACCTAAGTAGTCAAGATCTGCATAGGTCTGTAGTGCTCATGATGAAGATATCTTATTGTTTTAGAAGGCTTGTAAGTCTATGTTATATATATTTCCCTAATTCTCGGTCTTTATTGGGACGTTATTGGAAGACTAAGGATAAAGATCGTATTTTTTAAAAATAGGAAATGTATGTTTCAGTATGGAAAAAATAAGCTGAATCTTAATATCTTGGTGATCAAATCTGGGGGAAAACGAGCGATGAAATATTATTAGCAAGTATGAAAAAGATTTGAGTTTCATTTCAACAATGAAATATATTATTATAATGATGAAGACTTCAGATCTTCTTTTGCTTTCTTTAACAGCCGCGAGTAACAAAGGTAAGATTCATTTTCATTCAAAATGACATAAAAAGGAAATATTTTTAAAAGGCTAAAGTAACTAAAGGGCATTTTTAAATAACGCTCAGGAACTATTCTAAAATAATTTTTACATTGAAAGCTTTATCGCTAATTTAATGATATTAACATGATATTTCAAGACCAGCATATTATCTATAAATTGCATCGTGTGACAAGCATGATGAAAAATTATTGAAGAATCTTTATAGAATACATTGGTGGAGATACAGCTACCGATTTTATTTATTTTATTTTTGTTACTATCAGTAGTAGTAGATTCGCACTAAGATTACATTTTTCAAAATTTTACTTACATTTTTAATTAAATATGAACAACTCTTTTATTCTTTTCTTCAATAATTTTGTAGCATAATGTAATAGAAAAGTAATTTTTGCGAGACAAAATTCAAAGACTGAACTTTTTAGTATTCCAATTCTTACTTCTGATTGGCCTTTCTTATTTAATTTTAATAAAGTTTAAATATAGATTCTTCGTATATTTTACAATAATATTTTAATTGCTTTAGTTATTGGAGATTTATATGCACGAATTTCGTAACTGTATCCAATATATTTTTGAGCCGTTTTGGTTGTTTCTTTATAATTAAAAGCCCATTTTAAAATCTTCATCATGCGGCATTTCAAATTAGATACTCTAATCTTTAATTCATTTCAAATTTATACTATAAAAGGGGGAAAACATGAGCTCATTTTGATAACTTTTCTGGAGATAAGAAACCATTTCTTTCAAGAAAGAATATTTTTCTTTTAAAATATGACGTCTTTCCTCGTTATTAGTTCATTAACAAAGACATAGCGCTCCGTATATCCCACTTCAACGATGCATTAATTAATTTTTCTAATCCCCCAAGTATAGAGCAGTCACTTAACAGTTCCTAAAATTTATATGACAAAGACAGTGGCTACTTTTATAATTGGCTACTTCTATGATCCTTACATAGTGCCTGTGAAAGGAGAATCAGATTACAGCATTTAAAAATAGGAAAGCATGAGGCTTGGCCTAGGGGTAGCGCATCTTTCCCGTTATCTAGTCTTCCAGGGTTCGAGTTCAATTCAGGCATGGTTCTCTACCCTGTGTTCTATCTATGAGTTGTGTGAAAGAGTCACCCTGTAAAAAGAAGTTGCAAAAGTGAATGTATGTGTCACCTCTATGTGAATTATAAGTCAGACTTCTGCCATCCGGTGCTAAGAAACCTTTGCCTTCAGAAGCTACTGTAAAGTCGGTTTAAAATGCTGACAGTTCGTCAGCGGATTTGTAAACTGCTATAAATAACAACGACAATAAAAATTGGACCACACCTGACAACATACAAATGTCTTTTCATTCACAATTACTAAATGTTAAACTTGTTAAATTTTGCTCACACTTATGTCTTTCTTGTTTCTACGCTAACCGAAAGACATTAAATATAGTACCTCATCATTCCGATACGTATTTACATATCTAAGCTAATTTACATACCTACACTGTTGATACTGATTTGTATATTAATACTACCCATACTGATACTTATTCGCATTTCTTTCCTTCTGAAAGTTTCTTCTATTGACTTGAAGAACATTTGTTACGCCATGACATAAATCTGTCTATTTACAGTAGCTCCATTAAATATATACTGATGCGAAAAATTATCAATTTCAAGTAGCCTACATATTCAGTATCACTCAAATGTGATCACCGTAGGGGAGGATGGGAAGATTCAAAAATATGATTTAAATTTTAATTTCAATCCCCTTCAATATTTACTCTTTATATATGAAATTGCGTCAATCCATCATCGTAAATTTTGATGATGGATTGATGCTGTTGACATCGGATCTTCTTTGAAATCAGAATTCAATTTTCCTGTATATGATTAAAAAATTTACTCATGTAAATTTAAAAAAACTGTAAATTTTCTAACTGTTTAAAGTTAAAATATCATCAAGCGCAAAACACTACATACGCTAGCAGTAAAAATGTTCATATTAGCGATCTCTTTCTATGACACATCGATATTTTATAGAGGACTGCCAGACATTTTCTATTTTTACCATACTGCAAAGCTTTGCTCATTTTACATTTACGTACTATTACCATTCTGTAATATTTTTTCCACGCGCAATCAGTCTCGCCGTAAGGAAGAGAGATTTAGAGGTATTCTTAAAGAGTGCTGAGAATTGCAAAACCCGACAGCAGATGTATTTAGAAACAAAAATGAAGATTTCGGGAAAATATTAAGAATTGAGGTTTGAATATTTTTCTAAAACATTCACATGACATATGAGTGTCTATTCTCTCTTTGGTTGTCAATCACTGAGTTCTCTTGACATTACCTATCTGTTGTACTGTTAAAATCTACAAGTATTGTTCTCTGTGTGTACCTAGAATATGTTTTTACTATCTGTGTATCGGTTTTTTTTCAATAGTTGCCGTATTTATTGGACATCTTGTACACCCACTAGATGATTTTTTATTATATAAAAATTGATTAAATTTGTATGGTACTTTTCTACTTCTAATTTTCAATTATTTAAAAAGTGCAGTATCCTTTTGAACCTTTTTGTGATGAGTTAGTTATCAGAGAAATTTCGATTAGCATGATATCCCATTAACAGTCTTAAATCATTTTATGGTTTATTCAGCTCACATCGTAGGTTTTTACTACAAGAGATGAAACGAAATGGATTAACTACTTTGCATTCCATATCCTTTTTATTTCGTCTAAAAATCATTATCACTATTATTATCATTTTTAAATATAAAATATTTAACCTTTCCTTGAGTTATCGCCATAGGCATTGAATGATTAATTCTCTCGGATAGAACACAAAAATTGCGGTTTGATACCAAATGACCACCAACTGCCCTACTCCTTCAGACGTATACTCAACTCTATTCCGTCACAATAACTACGGACCCAGAAAAGAAAGAACATGTTTACTTACATGACCTCTGTTCAAACATCTACTCGTATTGTCCCTTCCATGAGAAATTTTATCTCTTATAAATCAATTTTGATTTTTTTTTAAAGATAAATGTATGCAAAGGGAGAAAAAACGTATTTAGTTAATAAAGGCTTGAGCATATATAACTATTCAAATTTATACAAATATTTTATGAAAGATACCGCATTTTTGTATTAAGGAAACTATGGGTTGTTATGGAAAAATATTCAAAGGAGATAGTGTTTATATAATAAAACGCTATCTATCTATTATTTTATTAGTTAAAAACGTGTATAGTAAAAATTAAGGACAATTTGTACCCGTTTGAATCTTCGTTGCTATAAATTTAGTTCAAACTCATTGTTACGCAATAATATAAAGGAATTTATTTGGTTAAAATATATTATTGCATTATAATCGCGTTTTTCGTTACTTGCGCATACTGAAATATTTAAGCTGCAAATTAGTTAATAAAATTCTCTTTGGGAAAGTTCATATACTGCTTTATTTTAATTATTATAATTTTTTAAACTTTAAAATTTCAAATAATAATTCCTGCATTTTATTATCTAACAATAAATCATGAATAAATATGCATATAAATGGATTCATACGCAAATATGAACATATCATATTTGCATTCATATGAAAATTCAATAAAGAAACATTCAATAATATACTTTAAATCATATACAAAATCTACAAAATATTATTAGTATATTTTTTAAATTAATTTTTCACAAGATAAAAGTAGAATTAAACCTGCATGAGCACGTTAAGTGCACCAGTGGTTGCAGTAATTTTGACAAAAACTCAAACTGAATTATTAAATTAACTAATAAGGGGGAAAGAGTAATGCTCAGCATGCGTTTAAAAAGAAGGTGTTATGGCACAAATACAAAATGTGATATTCTCCAATTAATTCCATGACAAATTATTGCGAATCAGAGATATAGTGCTATGAACAAATAATAGTAAGGCTTCTATAATAATAATAGGAGTTACGTGGCTATTGAAGTTTAAATGCATATGGCTGAGAAGTTATAAAGAGAACAAGGCACATAGGTGTTTAAAAAAATTTGAACGCATTGCTCCTGGTGAACAAACTGGTTGCAAAACGCGGCTAGTTGGAAAATATGTGTAAAATCACATTGATAGCACCCTTTGACCCTGTATCCCCCACTGTTTATATTCAAGTTCCAAATTCATGCAAAACATTTTTTAATTAATTAGAAATGTAAATTTAATTTATATATTTAAAACTTCATATCCTGGTATAATCGAAAAGATATTTTTTTAATTTTAAGATTACGCAAAAGTTGTTATAGTATTATATTTTAGTTGCCAATATTGCATTTAATTTTTAATTAATTAAAATTTTAACCAATTTACTAATTATAAAAAAAATTAATCATTCCGAAATGCACACTCCCACGCAGTAAAAGTGTGATAGCATCATTATGTTCAAGTTTAGTAGATTTAAGCTGAGCAATCTGACCGGTTCAAATTAAAACATTAACATACTCACATAATCATGTTTATTGTAAGTAAAAATGAAATCAATATGCAATTTTAACTGATTTATCTAAGATTTTCTGTGTACTTAACTTAGTTATTGGCAAACATAGTCACATTTTAGGAAAGGTCTATTAGCTTTTAAATGTTTCATAGCAGTTACCCATTACTTTATGCAAAATCGATCAAAAATAATATTAAATTCGTTCTAAATAATGAAAGTGCGTTTTATTGAGAGGAAAAACTGTATTTCATATTTGTGTTTCTAAATATATTAATAACTGAAGTTTATATCATATATAGCATGACAGTTTCCAAAATATTTTATGGCGTTTTCTGCATTTTTTTTCCAAAAAAAAAATGTAGGGTTTTTTTTCTATTTATTCTTAAGAAAAACTTTTCTGCCTCAACAGCTTTGCAGCAAATTTCAGATTATTCAAAAATTCTTAGTTTGCTGACAAAATGAAAAATATGTAAATATATGTTCTAAAATAAATATTTTCGAAAAGCGGCTTTCACGAAAGCGCAGAAAATTTCCTCTCTTGTGAGGAAAAAACTGTTCGAAGTTATTTGAGGATCTTCTGAATTTATTTCTCGTCTCACTAGTCATGCTCTGTATGTCGCTCCAAAACTGTTTAATATTCTGCAAAAACAGTTTGTATTCCTCCAAATCTTTTGTTATCATCTTAGCTTCTATAGAACTGGCGAAACTTAAAGAAGAAATAACTTTTTCGAAAGTTATTTCGAAGAGAAGAAATAACTTTCTTTTTTAAAGTAATCATTTTAAACAACCTTGGAAATCCATCATTGCTGCGTGTGCATACCTTCTATGTGAATCATAAATTCCTAAATGTTCCGTCACAATTCTCTTTATTTTTGCCAAAAAGTTAATCGAAAAAAATTACAGAATAAAAAAACTAATTTAAAGAAGATCCATACCTCTTGTCTGAACATCCCAGCAAAATTTTTGAGAATATAATAAAAGAAAGAAAAAATTTTAATAAAATTCAAAATTTTTGTCTGAGCACCATAGCAAAATAAGAAGCAAACTATTTAGAGAAGATTGAAACCTCTAGTCCTTGAACCATAGCAAAAAATTAAAGAATACAAAAAAGAAAAACAATTATAAGAAGATTCGAAGATTTATTCCGAACATCAAAGCAAAATATTACATAAAGCAAAAAAAAGGAAGATTCAAACTTCTAGACCAAACATTATAGCAAACTATTTTAGAATACAAAAAAAAAAGGAAAAAACAATTTAAAGAAGGTTCAACCCTCTAATTGACCATAGTAGAAAAATATTACAGAATATATAAAAATGAAAAGAAGACGATTCAAATCTCTAGTCAAAGCCCCATAACAAAATTTTACGGAATTCAAAAAAAGTAAAAAAATATATAAAGAAGATTCCAACCTCTAGTTCGAGCATCATAGCATAATAATGTTCTATGCACCATTAATTCATTCTTATTCATATTGGGTGTCTCACTATCAAGATAGAGACTTCTAGGAAGGAGTGGATCTATCTAGAAAGCTCAAAATGTCATGAAAAATCCTGTAGTAGAAATGTGTTAGAAGAGGGAGATGATTTTTCTGAGAGAAGTTTTATTTTAGCATTCCACAGTTAGATTCAATAATTGTTCCAATGAAGTCACAGCATTTGACCTTCATTGCACCAAAAACATAGTAATGACGTAAAAATTAACATCACCTGATCAGAAACGCATAATTCAAGTCACTGTTCTGAAAAATTATCTTTTAAAATCGGTCCAACAAACACTACACTCTTTAACTATAACAATAATAAAATACTTTGGTTACAAAAACCGAGATTCTAAAAACAGTAAGAATTATGACAGTAGTTCAATTAGTAACCAATTAAATGTGCTATATCAACAATGGCCTTTGCTTTATCACGAAGATTATGAAAGGTCGAAAGATAAATCAGTAGTATTGAATTCAATTAAACCGTTCTGAATCAATTTGAAAAGTAACCTCTCTACAAGGTAAGTAGCAGACGATTTCAGAGGCATGAATAGAAGTCTCTCATCTACAAGATCTCTTTGAGTAATTTGTGCTTTAAAATTATTCATTACCCATTTGATACTTGTAGCTAATGTTTTCTGCAAATGCTCTTCTCGATTATATATCGATTGTGTTTAATTTCTTGTGTATTGGTATTTTTCGTGTGAACCTATTAGATTGTTTCGCCGCACATCAACTATACCGTAATCTATAATTTCAGATAAATTTCACAATAATATTATTTAAAATGTAACAACATTTAATCTAAGAAACTCTTGGGTATTTCAAAAGTCATCGACCTCAAGTATACAGATGAAATAATGAAGCCCTTACTTTTCTACGTCAAAACAATTACACATACTCATTTCCAGATACCAAAAAAACAAGACTAGAGAATAATAATCAAGATGATGATAAAATCGGAATAAAGAAATGACAATGTTAAAATAAATAGTTGTTTATAATATTAGTGAAAATGCTTTGGAAATTTTTTGAACCAACAGAAACAAGAAAATTACATCTATTCCAAAAAGTTCGTTAATTAAAGTTCGTAAAAGATTACTTGTAAATGTAGAATGACTTTTCATCTTATATGTATATTATAAAAAACTATTCGCTTTTATTCCTAAATTCCTGAAAAAGCATAATAATTTTTTGGAGTTCAGATCACCATTTACCTGATTAAATTTAATGATAACTGGGTTTTTTTATTTTCATTAATTTCTTAGAATGCGTTTTCCCTTTAGAACAAATGATTTTTGCTTCATTAAAAATCTTGAATTTTATATCCAAATATGCATATTTGCAATAATTATTCTTACATAAAAACTGAAACAAGAAAAGATGCAGGAAATTTCTGCAAAACTTCTCCCAAACGTAAAAATTTGCAGATGATATAGTCTTTAATTACGATAAAATCTAGCAAGATTTTCCAAGATCGCCTTTTAATGGCATGAAATCCTACATTTATTTCTCTCAAAAATTCATCGCCTGTTTATTTTTATTTTTTGAACTAAGGACTTTACCTACAAATTAATTTTATTCTCTTAAATCACTTTGGAAATGCATACTGCACATACTAAAAACGATTATTTACACAAACGAACAGACATTTTTCGAAATATGTTACTTCAATTAAAATGATTTAAAAATATAATGATCAATAATCAAATACTTTTAAAAAATTGGAGATTGCGCATAATTTTAGAAATGACAGAAAATATGTTTTTTAATTTGTAGACTGTGACCTGACTCGTCCGTCATTCATATATATTATTTGATTGTGCCGTTCGTACCTTTTAATTCATAATGTGATAGATCCCTGCATCACAATACTTGTCTTGGTACTTATACTTAAGAAACTGTATTGATTAGATAACTAGCCAAATAAGATGTGTCAGACATGGCAGAGAGCATACTAATAAAATTTGAATAAATAAAAAGGATCAGTGTATATAATCTTTGAAAATAAGGCTTAACTGAAATCGCTTCTCTTATTTTCCTGTACTCAAAATAAATCGTCTATGATCCCAGAAGGTTATTTTTGACAAGTCTTACAGCTTTAAATGGGTTTTAGTTTAATTATATTAACATATCGTTTTAAAGCAACACCAGAGATATTTTGGGACTGAAATCGTAATTTTGAGCTCCGGTCAGATGACACGGCCGACACTTGAGCTGACACCCCCTTTCCAAATTTTCACACCATCCGGAGGGCTTTTGGCCCCGACGGATTTAACTTGCATTAGAATCCCTTACACGGCGATTTTTCGGTGTTATCAGGCCTCGAAACTTTGACCCTCCAGTTCCAAAGCCGAGATCATACCACCAAGACACCGCAGCCAAACTTTAAATGAGGATTTTTTGTGTATATATAAATTTGTTTCTAGTATCTTGGAAAAAGCTCTAATGATTTGGATTAAATTTTTTTTAGGTAAGGTTTTATTTTTAAATTTTATTTATATAAGTGTCTTTCCTGAGAAAACATGATTTTACACGCATAAATTTATAACTATCTATTAGAATAAGCATATCCGACTTCGGCTTCAAAGTGTGTGCAGCTCAATGTAATGTCAGAGCAATATTAATGGAACGTGTATTGCTCATCCTCAGTTCGAATTGTTTTTTTAGTTTGTTTTACTTATTGCTTTGTGTTTTGTTATTTTACTTATACATTTACACTTTTAAGTTTATCCATATAGATGTCTTTCCCAAAAAATGCAATTTTATGCACTATATATAATGCCACGACTTTATATTATATATAGTGCTAACTCGGAACCAATTTCACCGCGGAAAACTGATTTAAGTTCAAATATATAAGTAATAATCGATAAACTGCAAAACGAATATTGTTATATAGAGGATTCGTTAGAATAACATGTTAAACTAAGTATATTCATGATTTTTTTATTTTATAAGTCAGTTTTTATATGCATAAGATTGAAAGTAATATGCAATTATGTATGTGATTTATATTTAAATATTTTCTGGCCCAAAACATGATTTTACAAGAAAAAAAAAAGCGAAATCCGATCTTCCAAAAATTGAAAAGACTTAAACCCAGATTTGTTAAAAATAAAAGGAGAAAACCTCTGATCTAAAGTATCGTAGAAGCAAGAAATTTGATAGTAGGAAAGTTTAATGTCAAAGAAAGTCGAAGGACACAAGAATTTTATCAATCAATCTGAAACAGTTTGAATTCTACATTATTTTTCTGAATATGATGAAATAGAGAATATAAATTTATCATATGGAATTAATAAAAAAGAATTTAACTTTCATAGAAGTGAGTAAATTAGAAAATGTTAGGAAGATTTCTAACATTTTAAATATCTAGGATGTGCGAAAAGTATATTTACGCTTTACGAAATTAATAAAAATTAATGAACAGGAATATTCACTTAAAATTTTAACTTTCTCTATATGAATTACAGAGAATGATCAATAGCCGTTAAAAAATTTATTGAAATTTTGAAGACTCACTATATTTTAAACCTTTCTGAATTCGAAAAACACATTTTCGGGAAATGTCCATCTTTTTGTTTGTGATAAAAATAATTCAAAAACGTCTTTAGGGCGATAGTTGATATTTGGTATATATGGTCTTTCCACCAAATTTGCATATTTCCATCTCATTTTGAGTAAAATTTGTTCAGAGGAAAGACTTTGATCTGTTTTTCTAATACAAATTAACAGGAAGCTACGAAATTATATACCATATTGTATGTATTTAAGTCATAGGACTTTAAAATTAACTTTAAACTATTGTAATCACCTACCTACACGTAGACCAAAAGAAAAGAAAATCTTTGAGCATATGATTCCAAATTTGCTAGGAATTTCCACTTAAGAGAATATCTTTATTACAGTTTCGTTAATCTGTAGCTATTGTGCTTTGTAGTCGGACAAACCAACTTCCGATATATCGATTTCACTCGAATATTACATTATTTCTTGTGAAAATCATACAGTGAATTTCACTACTCTAGCGCAGAGCATTACTTTACTTTTGGTGTTGATATAATGCCAAAAATAGGTTTTTCAAGCTGGGGGAAGTTTACGGGGTGAGGATTCATCAAAATCTCAAGTTCGAATTTTTTGATAATTATAATATTTTCTCTCTGTTTCGTATATGATGTAACATTCCCCTGTCCCATTCACGATAAGCAGTATTTCCAGCCAGCTGTTCACCACCTGTTAAAACCCTCCATTGTTGAATTCCTCAAGATTGCAAAGAGAGGAGTGCTCTGCTTATCACACAGTAGTCTTCGAACCTGGTCATTAGTGCTGAGCTACAACACGTGGAAAGGACCACATGTGGAGCTCATTGTTTGGGAGGACCTCTAAGGGAAAGGAGTGTCCAGCCATCCGGATGCCGAATGGTCCCATTATGAAGGAACTTTCATGAATAAGCGTTCCAGAAAGGTCAGTTATAAGATAGCATCATGGATGAATATTCCCACGCCAGACTGGAGTCACAAAAGTTTGCATTCTGTTGCAAGGCTATTGGGCGATAGAGATCTAAAGTGGGCCAGTGGGAAGTAAGAGGCGGAGTTTGGACAAAGATAAAATGGTAGGATTTTCTTTGAAGAAGAAGCGACCTTTTTGGATTGCGGAATGCTGCATTTTATGCTCCACCCTGGAGTAGCCATGATGACTAACACTCTGTTAGTGTCTGGTGTTGTTCTTTCTCCGAATCGATTAATGATTCTTTTCACGACAAACCATCAACTTTCTGCTGTTATGCAAATATCCCCCAATATCAAATATTTTAACCGAGAGTAAAATAAATTGCTCATATATATATGGCTGTAAATAAAATAATAAAATTCTACCCTTTTATTTGATCGGTTAGGATCAAATCATTACAATGACAAATAAAATTACAGGAAGATACTTCCCACTATTAGCTTCAACTTGAGTGTACATTTGCCATTTTCAGAGTCAGATTTTAAATTAATGAGGAGTTGCTAAACAACCTCAAGATCCCCATTTAATGGGCTGATATATAAATATACACAAACCTCTAATTTAATTAAGTGTATTTTGTTGTCAATAGCAAACTAATTTTATCATAATTGAAAAAAAAGTAATGTCTATATTACAGTGCTATTAATATATGTTAATGCTTCTTATTATACATGATATGATAGCACAGGGAATAATTTGTAAAAAAAAGTCTTATAAATCATAAATCTCTTTCTAGCAAATGCATTCATGCATTTCCTATCAAAAAGAAGATTACAAACTGATATTCAAAAACTTTTTAAGTGGTCCCAAACTTTTTATGATGAGTTTTCTATTCACTCGAAGAAAATTGAGGCATCTTCACGAAAAATATATTCCCCTCAAAAAAGAAAAAAATTAATAGATCGAATCTAGATGACTTATATTAATCAGTGTCAATTTGGCCCGAATTTCGGAAACAAAATGGAATTTCGATAAGAAAGATTTATATTCTTCGAACTGAAAAGTCGCCATTCTCAAATTGCCGAAGTTCTAATATTCCTAAGTCAAATCGTAGCTTTCGACGATTTCAGAATGGCACAAGGAGAGGATGTGGGGTGGGTGAGAAGAAAAGCATGACGGACGGGTCTACGTAGAAAAAAAAATTTGAGGGGTGTGATATAAACTGACTGGCAGCGACGGGGGAGAGGGGGGAAGTGGAATGTGGTGGTCTCCATAGATTCCAAGCTATTTCTTCCGAGGACCCCAGCTTCATCCAATAATGGAGGAGGCCTTAAAGAATCTGCAGCTTTCTCTCATTTTTTCGCTCTCTCTCTTTCTCCCCTCTGGAAAGTGAAGAAAAATTCTTCAGAAAACTTCTT
Source organism: Argiope trifasciata (assembly GCA_026543055.1). Lineage (NCBI taxonomy): Eukaryota > Metazoa > Arthropoda > Arachnida > Araneae > Araneidae > Argiope > Argiope trifasciata. The sequence goes on from JAPMOQ010005572.1 coordinate 6,832,919, forward strand.
CTCCAACAGTGATGGGAAAAGGCGCGAAAAAAAATCGAAGAAAAAGGGACAAAAGAAAAAAAAATCAATAATTCAGAACTCTTGTTGATGGACGCGAATATTGAAGTCACGCAAAATACGTATATATATGGACAGGGTGAGATAGAAGCTCTCCCAGAGAAGCTTTCTCAGAATTCTGGTACATTTTAAAGCATTCTTTTTTTTGCTATCTCTTACTCCTCATACTTTTTACAAAAGCATTCGAAATGGACTTTCTTCCAGAAGAAGAAAGAAGATGACTTCTGGTTTATCTGGAGGAGATCTCAGAAAGGAAATCTACTTCCCCATCTAAGTGTAAATTTTAAACAAAGCTTCGGAAATAACAAGCAAATATGGAGATGAATCACAGAATGCTATTCAGCGAAGGAGAGCGTGGCGAAAAAGTCAGCTGCTCTGATTCAGATTCTTCAGGAAGTTTGGTAGAGGAAGCTGTATTAAAATCAATTTTCCTTTAGCGATTCCGTTTATGTTGTACCAATTTTCAAATTTATGTAGCGTTCATGAAAAAAATTATTCGAGTTGATTAACATCTCCGAAATTCTTACCAACTGAAATATATTTTTGCATTTGTTACTTTCTGATAAAAGAAAACATTTGATTCTTTGCATTCTTTCTTAAACGCATGTTTTTTGTTTAAATATTGCGACAAACTTTCAGATTTTCAATGTTGCTTGAGACAAAAAAAAATGTTTTATTCCAATCAATATTCATTTTGCCATTTCAATTTTTTTTTTCAAACTCCTTTTGATGAGTTTGCATAAAGAAGTTATTGGACAACATTTGAAAATTCGAAAGTAATTTCACGAAAAATTATATATGTTACCTAAAAACACAATGAAGCATATGAAACTGTTTATTTCTTGGAATCCCTTTTGATGAAAGTGGTTTCCGTGTTACTATTGCAAAGGAAATAAGGAAGTAGTGGTGGCTGGATTAAAATCAAACTTTTCTTTTAAAAATAAAAGCTTTACAATTTTTTGCCACTTAGCTGCTTTCAAATTAAATCAAAATATTCCTTTAACTGATTTGCATTCGCTTTATAAAAATTGCCTTATCTTTGTGACCTGCCACATATTTATATTATATAATAGCTGGTATTCAGCGCGTTTCTGCCACCAAAAAAATATTAAATGCAATCAATCAATAATTTGGCAAGGTTTTATCGAATTAAGATGAACGGAACGACAGTATATAAAATGCGAGCAAACAAATATTCATTTTTATATGTTAGATTTGTGTATTCTTTTAGAATTGTAAAACTTGATATTATTTCAGAATGGTAATGAAAGAAACTATTTATTGTATCACGTGATTCGTTTAATATTCGTTCAGAATTCTCAAGTTTAATTTTAGAAAAAGGGATTAAAATATTTTCTTTCAAAATTCATTAAAGGAAGAAAACATTTTTTTACTATATTAACGATTTTGTATTATAAAGATAATTTTTTTGAAAATTTAGATAGTGCAAAATTATTTGTACGATAATATTTTTGGAAGTTGCTGCGAAAAAGCAAAAATTTTATTAAGCCCCCATTATTGGTCTCCCTAAAATTCTTTCTCATAATCTGTAATACAGTTGCTATTTCTGAGAATAACTTGCAAGGCATTTTTGTTCAATAGCTGTACAATATTAACCTTTAACTTGGATTTAGCATATCTACTGAATTCATTGTGTTTCCTCGGCGTTTTATTTGAAGATTAATCCTTGGTAAATAGATGCGATTGAGAGAAGAATTTTTATTTTAGATAACTGTATTATGCCTATAACCATCCCGTAGATGTGTAAACAATAAGCTGACCAAATTTCATCGCAATCGGATGAAAGGTTTAGGAATGCATAAGTGACATACAGATAAACATTCATTTTTATTTACATTATTATTATATATATATATCGCATCAAATTTCATTTTTACAATGTAATTAAAATTAAATTCAGGTAAATAAATCGATTGGGAAACAAATATTAAACTTTTATACATTTACGAATAAATTAACTGAAAAAATAAATGATTTAAAACATTTTGTTACACTATATATAGTGACATGTGAATACATTATTAAAGCTAATATTTATGTTTAAAGTTTCTTTTCAAATTATTCACATTAATGTTCTGTTATGAAATTTGGAATGAAAACTATTCTTCAAGTCCAATAAAATGATCAATTGTTACAGGCAATGTACTAGATAAACTTAGTAAAAAAATACATAATTAAGTAAATATAAAATCAAGAATATCTAGAACCAGTTAAGAATAATTTAAAATAAACTTTTTGTGCCAAATATTTAAAAGACTTTAAACTTTTCCAGGCTCATGCAATACTTTTGAAAACAATCATCTATTTATAATTCAGGTTTTATAAAAAATAATTCCTACCTATAGTATGTTATAAAAGGAAAAGAACTAGCTAAATTTAAATATTATTGATGCAATTTGGAATGCTCAACCGTTTCATAGAAAAATCTAGTAAACGATCCTACACCGAATTTGCTAATTTCTGTCAAACTTTCGGCAAAATCTATTCAGACGAATTCCGTCTGCTCTATTGTTCAAATATAATTTAGATCGATATCTATAAAACTAAGAGAGCTAGATACATAAAATTCGATATAAAGAGTTAACCTTCTATAGTGCAGACACCTTTTAAATTTTGGTGCCTGGTGAAGGGATTGGCAGTCTTTACTTTCAGAAAGGTGTAAATGTGACAAAGACACAATGGCTTCAGTGCATAAAATTTTATATGGGATTTTATTACTATAATTGTTGTTTTGTGCCAAGTTTTTGCTTCAATCGGTTAGAGAAAACCAGCCTAAAACACAAATTTATTTTTAGGGGTGCTATAATTCGCATGCCAAAGATTAATCGCCAAATAACTAGTCAAAGATAACAAGACATAATAAGCAAACATTATATATTACGTCAAAGTTTAATATTTCGCACTTAATTGCAGATCAGTGCCATGCAAGGCGTTCTCTGGGATAACACTTTTATTAGATAGTAAGCGAGAAAGTTTCAGGAAGATCAGTCCCACCAGTTAAAATCAATGACGCATATATATATTGAACGAATGCAAATAATTACTTAGAAAATTTTGCAACGAAAATTTTTATTTTCATAAGATAAAAAAATAATACTTTATCCACCCCAAAATAAGAATTTGGACAGGCATGTATACACTTCAAACATATTTAACTAATTGGCATAATTTATTTTTTCAACAAATGTAGAAAACAAATTTCATATTCGATAACAAGGATTTAATAGCTAAGAAATATTGCAGAATATTATAAATATTGCTTCCACTCGAATCATATCTATCTTTTTCCATGAAAAGAAAAATTTCAAATTGCTTTCTCCTGAATTTCAATATATATTGCGGAAGTTTCCTTTGTATACCGCAATTCATTTTCTTTCAACATAAAGTAAACTTTATTCTCGCTCATAAAGCCTCATTGCAAACATTAGAATCGAGGAAAAATCATTATAAATTCAAACTCGGAAAGGAATGCATTAAAAAAATATCCTTGGTTCCGGATAAACAAATGCGACGAATGGAAACAAATGTTGAGCGCACATTAGGAACACCGGTGATAAATTTGTCAGAGGGCAACTTCAGCAAACTAAGTACTTAAACAAATAAATGATCCAGCAAAACAGACAATGAATAAAATAACTCGGTTCACTCGTAGCAGCAACTGAATGAAACAAATGATTCGCAAACAGAAGTAATAGAACGTCCGAAGAAATTTCAAATCAAATGAACTTTCCCCCACTTGTAGAATTTACAGTCTACAAATCCACGAATTATGTCCCACGGAATGATAAAAAGAATCCAAGAGACAAATTCCTTTCTAAAGGAAAATAAAAGGAATAATGCCTATTGGTTCATTGTATAGAACGCCTCTATTTTTTTTCTTTGTTTTTTCTTATTCCTTTGTCTTTGAGTTTCAAAATAAACATTGTTTTTTCACCTGGCGAGGTGATTTTTTTTTCCTCTTCCACTACAGTCGAGTCACTTTGATTGCTTTTCATCGCTTTTTGTACTTCTCTTTAGCGCTTTTTTTTTTCTTTCTATTTCTTATTTTATCAAATTCTTTTTTTTTTAAATCTTTACTTTGCAGAACTAATAGCAGAATTCCATTTGAGACTATTTCGGTGCAAAGGTTAAAAGAAAAACCCTCTTCTTTTTTTTTATTTGCCTTTCCGGACAGTTGTTTAGGTTAAGGTTTAAATCGGTCTTTCTTCTACTTTTTTTTCAGAGAACAGAGAAAATAGAAGCTGTGGCTTTCAATGGCAGGTTAGGAACGGGCAGAAAGAAAAAGAAAGAGGACCTCTTTCTACTTTTTTTTGTAACCTTAAGCATAAAATAAGAAATGTTTGCTGGTGTTTAAGATTATCGCTTCTTTCAAGTGTTTTTTGTCCATTAAGAATAAAGGAAGTGCTTTATTAGCCCCTCGCAAGGGTGACAATTAGTGTTAATTAGTCTTTTGAAATATAAATGCACGAAACTGCATTAAACTGACAAATGTACATAAGGTATTAAAGAGAAAATTGTCCAAGGAAAGTTCATTAGAAGTTTAATATTGACTTAGTTTAAGTCAAAAAAAAATATTTATGACATCAAGGTTACAGCAATGAATTGACAGCAGTAAAAAAATATACAATAACAAAAAAACTATAAATGAAATAAGCGATACAGTTACTCAAAGGTTATCAAGTTCATATTTGCACACCATTTTGCAAATTAGGTATACGCAAAGATGCTTAAAATAAACTATAATTCATTAATACGAATTTCAAGCTATAATTTTTCTATGACTTCGCGGCTTAACTGCATGCTAGAGCCAGTTTATTAATTATGTAATGTATAAATCAACTATATTTTTGTTCTGTGTTTAACAGAGGATACACGGGGTTAGAATTAAAGTTCCACTTTAAAATTTTCTTAAAAGGAAAATTATTGGACCAAATGTTATCAAACTTAGTAATAGTTTAAAGAAAATCTTGGAAATTTCTTTTCCGACAAAAAAAAAGTTCAAAAACTCAACACTAGTTGGTAAAGGGCACTGTATGCAATATTGTCAAGCAAAATAGGACTTGAAGACATCGGATTAAAATGTACTTAATCGTTTCTGAAACGTTTTGCAAAGCATGTTCAATGTAGCATCCATCATTTTCTTAAAGCAAGTTAAATCTCATTGCTGAATTCTCAATGGTAGCTCTTAGCTTATCAGGAGCAATGTTATGTACATAATGCCAAATGGTTTGGATTATCACTATAAAGGATTCTTTTGAGATAATACATATTAAAATGCTTTAACTTTGCTTTGTTAAACACATTTTAAATAGATGTCTTCAAGTCCTGTTTTGCTTAACAATATTGCACACAGCTCCATTTCTAACTCTGGTGTTGAGTTTTTGGACTTTTTTTAAGCACAGAAACCCCATGACTTCCTTTAAATTATTACTAAGTTTGATATTTGGTCTTGTAGTTTTTCTGTTATGACCATTTCAAAGTGGAACTTTTATTATAACCACCCTGTATATTAGATATATATTCCATTAACTAGCAAGATCTTATTCTAATCTTTTTCTTAATATTTTTAATACTATTTTTATTTAATTGTACAAAGTTTAAATAACTAAATAAAAATGCAGTTAACTAGTAAATCTCATGATTAATCCCCTGGCACGAGCTAGCAGCTTACAAACTTCACAAAAATCGTCTGAGGTTAGTAAATATTCTACATCTTATACCAAAATCTTTTGCAACTAATTTTACATTTAGCTTTAAAAACAGATGGTTAAACTTTACAAAAATGTCTGCGACTTCAGCTGTATTAAATCTAATGAAAACAAAGTTAGAAGGATACATAATGCAACAAGCCTTCCTTTTGTCTTCTGTGAGATTACCTCCGAGAATTTGTCTCCATATATGTCCCAGATTTCAAAATTAGATTACTTCTTAATATTAAATAGCTAGATCTCATATGAACCAGATATAAAGTTGTTTGTTAAATCTGGGGAATAGGGGTAAATTGCATTAATGATATCCTATCTTGGACATTTAAAAAAAAATCAGTTCATAAGAAAAAAAAAGGTTCTTCTTAGACTTAAATGATTTGATTTTTTTTTTTTTTAATTTAAGATAAATTCCCAACCAAATAATGACAATGCTGTGTCAGTTAATAAACTTAAAAATAAATATACTGACGGATGCGAGAAATTAGGAACTTCTCTAATATTGCGATCACTTTCTATAATTTAATTCTATGAAATTTCAAACATTTCGGATAAACATTTTACATCCAAAAACTAAGAAAAAATCCCTCGTCTCCATCGTTTAAATTAAATATCGCACCTCTCTCATTGCCTCTCCATCTCTGACAATGTTAGAATTTAATATCGAGAAGTTTTGTATCGGATGATTGTTTGATATCTTATTCAGAAAAGACAATATCCTTATCAACAAGAGAAATGAAAGTTTTGCGTACTTTTTCATCGCCAGTTGCTAAGGCGGAATAATATTTAACTATTTGCTAGTAGCAATATTAAAAGGAACAGAAAAGATTATTTTGTTTCTTCAAATTCTTGAGGCGCTTATTGCTTTCTTCAGTGAATCCAACCCCTTCTAACTCTCCCTCTCCCACGTTTTTTTTAATAAACTCTGCTGGCTCGCTTCGAAACTTCCGTTATTATTTGTTCAATTTATTTGGAAATTTAATTTGAAGGAGCAAGAGCAGAATTTTTAATTAAAAGCTCGTATGTGCCCCTACTTTCCTGTTCTGCTATCTGGAGTTCGTAACAGACGAGGAAATAAGTTTTCTCAAATGTTTGACTTAATTGCAGGTTATGAGATCGAAATGAGCGGGGAAAACTGTTATCGGAACAAGATTGGTTCCATTGTTGGAGGGAAGTGTTTTGACAGAACAACATCTTGCACTTAAAATGGACGTTCGTCTTTTTGTGGCGACATCTGGAATGCATTGGGAATTTGTACAAATCAAAAACTTCAATTGTTAAATCAGTTGATATGAATCGAATGCAAAAAGAACTGGTGTATTCATATAGGCCATTCATGCTTTTAAATCTAAATATGTTGATTCTTTTATGTAAATTGTTAGGAAATCGAGTAATTTTTTTTTTTTTTTTTTTTTTTTTAATTTTCGTCAATTTTTTTTAAAGATTTTTTGTCACTTTTTTGGTAGATTTATAAAAAAAAAAAAATTTAAATTCTTAATATTTGAACAGATTTTTTTTAATAAAACCATTACAATTTTGTTTTTCAATCTATTTCTTGGAAAATTGCCGAGTTTTTTATATTTGCATTTACATACGTTTTAATGATTTTTTATATTTTTTGATATTATTTTCTCAAATATAGAATACCTTTGAATATTCTTAGCAAAAACCTCATAAATTAATGTCTAATGACTATTTTTTTTAAAAATTAGGAATAATAATTTCTCAATACGTTCTATAGCTTCCAAACAAAAAAAAATAAGTAATCCATCCGTTTATAAATATTTTATAGCTGTTTTAGTACTTCACAAAAGGAAAAAAATTGGAAATTTCATCTTACTTATCAGTCGAGCCCCAGTATTTAAAAAACTGATAGAAATACAACTTTTTTTTAACTTCAAGAACTAGATTATATATTTCTTAAGCTATGTGCAAAATTTGAACAAATCATTTGATAAACATCTAAACTAGAGGATTTTTGCTTTATGATTTTTAGTCAAGAAAATGACTTTTGTTTTCAATTTTTAAGACACTTTTGCTATTTAACTAGTATATTTTAGTTTCAGGGATGTTTTTAAATCTTTTTTATGAAAATATTCAAAGAACATAGAATTATCCGACATTTTGGAATGTTTTTTCAAAAACTTTATTCCATATGTTTTCGCATACTTGGTTTACTTATTATTTTATTCTAAATGATATTCCTTTGTATGAAATAAACAATATCAGATGCATGAAAAAGAGATATCAAACAATTAAATTCCTTCATTAAAAATCATCTGCACTAGAATATTTTCTATAAACCCAAAAAAAATGAACCTTAATCATAAGCATAAGATTATTAAGCAACTTTATTTTGCAATGAATTCAGAAAACTTTTACATTTTTTCAATGAATTAGTAGAAAACTAATTTCCTGGTCTTTGAATCTTTTGCAACAGAATTACTCTGCATACGAGCACTTGCCAACTAGCAATATCCTGTGATATTTATATTTTTTTTATTTCTAATCTTATATTTTCGTGCTTTAAAATTACAACGAAAATAAAAAAGATAACGAAAAACTAACACAGAAAATAAATCAAAAAGGAAACATTTCACCTGTTTGAGGCTGCATGCCAGTGTTCTGTCAAAAATTTGTTTACTGCAAATCGCCTATGTGACAAACCTGAAACTACAAAGATTCTTTTTCTCTGGCTGAATTTAGCTACTGGAGAATTAAGTATGATCAAGTATCAGTATCTATCTCTCTTGCAGTAAATTCAGGTATTAACCGAACATCAATACAATATGCGAAATAAAGCAAAGTTAGAGAAGCTGGATCAGAACATACACAATATCTCGGTCTTTAAAAGCACCAGATTATTTTGAAAACAACTGCATCAAGTAACACTCTGGCAAGAGACTAACATAACACACGTCTTATTGATGGATCAATAAGATAAAGGCAGAGCACATTTCTTATATCCTTCGTTTGTCTTACGCTTTCTATAACAACGATCTAAATATTTTCATTGAAATAAATCTTTAAAAATCAAGATGGAGTTAAATTGCACGAATTTTGGTACAGCAATATCATAATTATGCGTTAAAATAGTATATTTCATTTATGTGATACTTCAAATGTGATTCATACGTTAAAATTTATGCATAAATCATATTTCTCTTTTAATATTCTCATTTATCTCGTAGTTTCTATGACAGTAAACTGAATTTTCTCGTTGAAGTCAATTTGTAAAAATCGTGTAGGGATTAAATTGCTCGAATTTTGGTTTTACAGTATCATCCTTTTCTGACAAAATATACTTTTATGCCTTACATGGCTTCAATAATATTCAATATTTCATTCTAAAAAATCCTTGATATCAGGATTCATTATCATTTTTAAATAATAAGATAAATGCAGTAATGTACTGAGAACTAATTCAAAAATACATTTCTAGAGAAAATCGATTTTTTTAAAAATCATGATATTTATAATATTGCATTTTTCTAGAATTATTGAATTAGAGAACTGACATTAATCTCTAAAATAAATCAATTGGATAAATCTCTAAAATAAAAAAAAATGTTATTATAATAAACTATTAAACTAGTCATATTAATAACCTCACTAAAGAAAGAAAAAGAACAGCATTTATTTCAGTCTTAAAAATGAGATAAAATAATGAAATTTGTTTTCTTATCTGTTTTTCTTATTCTGTCAAAAATTTAACACTGGTCTACTATTAGCTATAAAAGCACATGCCAAACTCCATTTTATTTTTGAATTTTAGTATTTATAGATAGATATAACTAGGTCGGCAGACAATTATATGGTATACAATTGATAGGAACACTATCTATGATTGCGTTAATGCAGTTCAATGCATTTTTAAGTAATCATTTGCGTTTTTAACTTTGCAAATATGTATTTTGAGCAGCGATGTAGAAGAGATTACTGATACCTATATGTTAGCCGAATTCGCCACACCCTTATTTAGGAACCAAAATACAATGAAGCCCAAAATCATTTTTTTAACCTAATAAATTTGTTACATATTGTACAATGTACAAATAATGAATACATATTTCATAATACAATAAATACATTTCATTTCAAAAATTGCTGCACATATGTTATTTAATTAAAAGTATCATAAATATAACATTTATGATCCTAGTTAACATATCCTGTTGCACAATATTATGCATTACTGTTCAGTATTATATAATATTTAATATAATACAATAATAGCATTATAAAGATTGTTTAATATCATGCAATTTTGTATAATGTATGTGATGATATTCAAAAGGGATGTTAATTATAAAGCACTAATAATGCTTCAATCAGAACTTAATATCATTACGATACATTTTTATTAAACTATTAGGATTAAAAATAAAAAAATCTATAATAAATATAACATTTTTTGCTAAAAAAATACTTTATTGCATTATCAAAGTCGATAGCATCAATTGCCTAAAAGAATTTAGTGCTGATAGGACATAATTTATGACCAACTCCAATTTTAAAAAATTTCTCTTACAACTGACATTGCTAATAACAATTGTGAAGAATATTCGCAATATTATTATAATAATGAACAGCGTATTTTCCTAATAGTTTTTCACAAAAAATTTTAATAATTCAAGTGGTTTCATACTAATTTATTTTCATGGCTTATGGTAACTATAAATGTTCATAGTCGAATTCATTTGAATTTGAAGCCCTGTTCGTTAATCTCTACAGATGCGCAATATTGATTACATTCAGTATCGTCCAAATTTAGTGGTAAAGTCGGTGTTAGATAGGAAGGCTCTTGAAATTCTATAGTCACCAAATTCTGTAGATGCTGAAAACTCTCACTGAATTCTTCAATTATTATATGTAATGAAGTTAACAGCTTTCGTCTAGACCCATTTTCTTTAAACTAGTTGATATCATTACTTCCATCGCAAGAATCTGCTTTCATTTGCTATCATCATTTTGCGTCTTCTGCAATTTTCCCGTCGCACATCAATAATAAAAATTTAAAATTAATAACAGTAATTGAATAAATAATAAAATTTTCCGAAATGATTCCATTTTTTTAGTTTATGTTACACTATATTTTTTTATTTAATTTGATATTTTGTCTTCTCCGAAAATTTATCCTCGAGGCAAATTACCAGCACTACGCTATGCCATTAATTTTGATAGATACTTCGGAGTAAGTTTTTAGTTTTGATTAAAATTTCAATTAATTAAATATAAAAAAAAAATGAGTTTTACTGCAGTAACTTCCGAAAATATTGCAGCACAAAAAGCGTTTTTGCATTATTTAAAAATGTTTTTAAGAGATCTTTTGTTCTATTCCGGTTTATCAGCCTTACAAATTTTTCTTATATGTTAGCAACTCCTCAAAAATACTTTTTGTGTAACTTTTAAAAGATTTCGTAACAGAAATAAAATTCAATTTGTGTTCATTCTTCCATCAAATATTTCCATGCGATATTTTTATCCATTGTTGTAAGATTGGCTTAAAAAAATGACTTAACTAATATATAATTTACATGCAGAGCAATAAAATGAAATTTATATACAACTAAAGTTAGAAGATTAAAGAACGAGTACAGTTATATCTTTAATTGCACTGCAATTCCTCTGAAAAAAAAATGAACAGGGCAATTGAATTTGAATAGCCAGATCGATGATAACATGAAACTTTTTGCTATTAAGATGAGAAATATATAGGCTAAAAACTATTAAAATTGCACGGTTTTGCTATCTTTCACAATTTGATTATTAAACATTTTTTGTTGAAGGAATCCCTAATATTAGGTTATGCATAAGAGATTTAAATGAAAAAAAAAATACAACTACTAATCCTGACGAAACTAGTCCTGAAATGAAGTTGATCTGAGTTGTGCTTCTTCTTCTTAGGTTAATCTGAATAAAATTAAATCTAAACAACTGTGCAGGCTGTGATGATACTCTTCATCATATATAGACAGACCTTAGACAGGATTTTATGCATATCGACATAGCTACAAGAATATTTCCTAAAATTTGTTGAATTATTTTGGTAGGATCTATTTAGATTGATATTATTCTGATAACTTTATTTAAGATTCTTGAAGTTCGCTTTGAAATATTTTTATAAAGCCATAGATTCTTAAATAAATTGCATTTTGTAAATGGGAAATGGAAGCATTGAGTATAATGAAAACGGCGATAGTAAGATTTCTGCATTTCATCAGATGCCACACAACAGAATGGCAAAATAACAAAAATGGCACTAATGGTTCCCCCCTCTGCTTCTTGATTATTTATGGCACACTGGACCATCAGCAGCAATCCTACCTCAGTCTGAGACAGCCCAGAATGGCGGGATGGATCACCAAGCCCTTGCGAATAATAGGGTTAAAAGGGAATTTTCATTAACACGTAGTGATTATTTATTGCTTCAAAGCACAAAGGGTGGAGAGGAGCGATTTCTACCCCTCTAGCGGTCATCATTCCCTACTTACAGAGCTGGAGGCGGAATACCCCAATCTCTGAAGCACAGGCAGGCAATCGTCCATCACACCAAATCACTCCCCGCTTTACTTTGCGTAGAATTCTTAGACATTTAGCTCAACTAGACAGGGATAGATGGTTTTGGGGTATTTGGCGGAGGTCAATTAATTCTACGACAATGGAACTTACAGTTTCGAAACGGACATCGATAGATGTGGGGCTGATCTGTATTACTTAGGTACAGACTTGAGTACAATGGGGAATCGTAAGCGGGAGGCATTGGAATTTTATGGTCGTTTCTTGGTAATGGAGTTTAATGGTAGACTTTTCATTTCAGTATTTGTCGAAGGAGAGGCGAAAAAGGGAACCTCCACGTTTCCTAAGAGATTTTTAAATGAATTTATGATGTTGGTAATGATATTTTTCAATGAATAAATAGTCCCAAAAGATTTTCAGGCCACGGTTGAAGGTTCTTTGGTTTGTTTATTTGATCTGTTTAGATGATGATTGTTAAAATTCCCCATAAATCTTCCAGAAATTCTTCAGTAACGCTTAAGAAAAAGGAACAAGGAATTTGTTTTTGTGAATGAGAAATGTTAATAGTTTTAAGTTGATTTAGTATTTTTGATTAAACCTTCATCAAAAAATTTCCACCTTTTGGAAAGAAAATTTAAAAAATATGTATTAAAACATTTCAACTCCCACTTGTCATTTTGACTCCCAGATAGATAAAAAGTCAACACTATAGCAAGTATCCCCATTGTTATGGTGATGAAAAGGTACGGAGGGGGATAGGAGGGGGAAAGGAGTTGTATAGTTACCTTGCAAGTCAACATTAAGTGGCCCCTTAGAGATTTGGTTTTAGTGCGTTTAAACCATTTAGCAAATACCACAAGATGGAAATGAATAATACCAAGTTCTTGGCTATATAACGACGGGGCTGGGGAAGAATCATATCTGAGCGCTACTTATTAACCTTATGCCATTAAGTACATTTCTTAAAATCTGCTCAATAAATAGGTCATGAGTCTCACATGAATTCAAATTGATCATGCTCTTATAAGCAGGAATACTTTATTGAAGTAAATGTCACATTTAATGGTAAAATATCCTGTTTTAAAATTAAAACAATGTCAAAAGTCCTCCAGGAACCAAAAAAATCAGAAGAATGTTTTTCCAAGCAAATAATGAATTTATTGTTGAGTTTATTAATTTATGAATTTATACATGCTTTTATACAACTTATTCCGTACTTTCTAGTTTGTTTGTTTGTTTTTTCAGTACTTTTCAGGTTTATAAGGATGAAATTTTGTAAAGGCGACTTTTCCAATAATTTATGTCTTTCTGTGTAGATGTTGACTTGCGTTATTTGAAAAAGCGTAATGTTAAAAATAGTGCAGGATGTTAATTTTCTTTGTATTCAATATTTATCAACTTATCAGCTAACTTCTAAGTTTTCCTTTATTAATTTCTCTTTGATTTCGTCAAAACAGAAAAAATTCTATTTAAGCGATGAACACAAAAACAACGAATTCGTTACAGAATTTCCCACAACTAATTTTTAACAAACTGCTTATTCCAATCGGTTGGTTCGCTAGGATAACTATTTGCTAAAAAAATTCACTTCAATATTTTGAGCAATTTGGTCTTAAGGACTTCCATTCCCAAATGTTAAAGCTTTACTAAACTTGTGCTAAACTTCTTTAATATATTGTCTATATTTTTGTGAGTTCTATTGTATTGCAGAAATAAATAGCGGTGCTTAAAAAGGGAAATATCTAAATATCGTTCATCTTTATCTCCAAAATTAAACCTTAATTATAAGTAAAAGGAAACTAAAAAACTTATCAGGAGCTTGCCTGATTTCTACTTAATATGGATCACGTCTTGAACATAAACAATAGAAAAATATCAGTAAGAAATGTTTGTAACAAGAATGAAAACAGTTTTAGTTTTACGTAATATTGAAATACATTATAGCAAACCATATTTGAAATAACATAAGTAAGATTTTTAAAATTAGAAATTTAAAAAAATAATATTATTATAATGAAACTTTTATGAATTTACTGGTGATTAAAAAATCATTTCTAAGCTATTATAACCTCGAAATTTATCGTGAAAAAATGCCAAAATTTCCTTTATAGTTTAATTAATTAAAATTTTGACTAAATTCTTTTTTTTTAAAAAAATAATTACAAACTGCATATTTTTATTCTGAAAAATATACCAAGCATGTGTACTAAGTTTGGTGTCTCTAAATCAAATGATCTAACCTACTAAGAGGTAACTCACCCAAACATGCATTAGATTTATATTCAAAAAATATTTATGATTTTAAAAATTCTAAATTTTTCATTGAAATAATAAGTATTCTAGATATATTTTCTGGATAAATATTTCAGAATATCATTAAATGTCAAAATTTTGACCACATCTTGTAATAAAATTTTGTTTTCTTGTGTTATTAACTGTTTCGGACAGTAAATCAAATTTTCAACCGAATTATAATAATAATGGCTTTTGCTTATGCTGTCAGAATAATAATTATTGTGATTATTACATTATGAAAGATAAGATACAAGGAAGGCTGAAAACAAATATATTTTAAAACTTCATGTATTAAAAAGTATTAAAAAAATTTCAGCAATGTTATTCGAAACTAAATCGTAAAAGTTTGGAAGCATTACTAGAAGAAAATTTCATCACAAAGAATATCATATAAAAAAAGGATATAATTGTATTTTTAAAAATTACCTTTTAAATAGGATTAAATCTCAATTTTGTTTAAGAAAATCTATCAGAAACTCAATTTTAATTATTTTAATATTACCTCCACTTTTTAAAATTTAAAAAAAATCAGTATACCAAGATTTTAAAAAAATTATTCATTTTTCTTCTTTTTATTAGAGCTTATCAAGAATTAAATTATTTCTTATTTGAATAGAGATATATATACTTATCTGTGAAAGCAGATTTCCTTCTTTCAATAATACTTTTGAAAAATTTTCAAAAATTTGTAAATACTTGAGTTTTTTAACATAATAAAAACATAGTTCACGGTTCTACGCACATGTATTTCATTCCTACACCAAGTTCCAAAATAAGATTCTTTTTTTTTTAAATAAAGAAGTAGTCAGTTTTATACAAATAATCTAACCATTCGCTGGCAAATATATACTTCAAATATTCCACATACAAAGAAAATGCAGCTGAAAAAAATAATTTCAGTTGACATAAAAACCATCGCTCTTGGAAAAACTAAATACTTCTTTTAATCATGGATCTCAATGAGAAAAATGAATAAGAAGCCGAATAACTCATCTCCCGATGTTTCCGCTTTAAATTTCTTCTTAAAATAGTATTCGTGTGGATCGTAAGAGAAATCTCCAATATCAAATATGCAACATCTAAAGATATAATGCTTTATATTTTTGTATATTTACTTAGCCTGTGTGTGTTTGAGGATTCTCGGAAATCATTCATTCAAGTTTTTTTACCATTTTGTATGAAAAGCCTTTCTCAGAAAATTTGCCGCCCTTATAAATATACTTTCCAAAGTATATTTGGAAACGAAGTTTTATTTCTAAAGGATAAAAAGGAAAAATACCAGGGAAAAACGAAAATTATAAATACGAATGGTTTGAGTGTTTAGAATTGCAATAAGAACTTTGGGTGAAGGGCGGAAAGTAATTAAATTGCAATTGGAAAGATAAAAAAAACTATGTTTATTGATACAGAATAGATATTCCCTTATATGTACTAAATAACTTTATTTATATATGCAAGAATTAGTCATTTAAAGTTGAAAGATATTTAACTAGAGCAATAATTCGATAATTTCAACATTCCATGTAACGTTTATTAAATCATAATTAGACTTACTCGGTTATATAAATAAAAATGAATGTTTCTCTGCATATCTCTTATGCTTTCCTAAACCGTTCATCCGATTGTGATGAAACTTCAGCTTATTGCTTACATCTTCGGAATGGTTATAGGGATAGTATAATTATCTAAAATTAAATTTAAAAAATTCGAATCTCAACCGCATTTCTTTATTAAGGATTAATCTCCAAATAACACGCCGAGGAGACAATAGATTCTGTAGAAATGCTAAATACAAGTTAAAGGCCAATATTTTGTAGCTATAGTATACAAATATCATGCAAGTCATTCTCAGAGGTAAAACGTTTGGGGAAGATTAATCCCAGAGTTTTTACATTTTAATTAATTTTCGCGTTTTTCGCACTAACTACCAAAAATATTGTAGTGCAAATAAGTTTGCACCATCTTAATTTTCAAAAATTATCTTTTCAACTATATTAACGATTTTATGGTATAAATATATTTTCAATGTTTAATCAATTTTAAAAGAAAATATTTTAATCACATTTTCTAAAATAAAATTTGAAAATTCTGAACGAATATTAAATGAAGCACGAGATACAATAAATAGTTTCTTTCATTACCATTCTGAAATAAAACAAAGTTTAACAATTCTTAAATAATACTCAAATTTAATATATAAAAATATTTTTGTTCGTATTTTATATATTGTCTTACCTTTCATCCTATTTCGATGAAACATTGCTAAATTATTGATTGATTGCACTTAATATTTTTTCGGTGGCAACAACGCGCCGAGTACCAACTAGTTTATAATAAAAATAGTTAATCTATCAGATACTTTGAAAAAACCTGTAATCTTTCCCAACTAGGCTTATCAAAATACATTGAAGTGACAAAAGTCATGGGATAGCAATATGCAAATATACAGATGGCAGTAGTATCGCAGCGAAAAAGTATAAATGCGCAGTTCGTTTTCCAGAGCTTTCATTTGTTTTCCAATTATTCATGTGAACAGGGTTTTCGTGATTTATGGCGGCACGACGAGAATTAACAGACTTTGAACGTGGAATGTTAGTTGGAGCTAGACGCATGGGTCATTCCATTGCGGATATCGTTAGTGAATCCAACATTCCGAGATCCACAGTATCAAGAGTATGCCGAGAGTATGAAATTTCAGGCATCACATCCCATCATGGACAGCGCAGTGGGCGACCACCTGCACTTAACGACCGAGACCGCCGACGTCTGTGTAGAATGGTCACTGTTAATAGACACGCAACACTTCGTCAAATAACTGCAGGAATCAATGTGGGACGTACGAGGGACGTGTCCGATAGGACTGTGCGGCGAAATTTGTCTTCCTTGGGCTATGATAGCAGAAGACCGACTCGAGTGCCTTTACTGACAACACGACATCGCCTGCAGCTACTCTCCTGGGCTCGTGAGCATATCGACTGGTCCCTAGACCAGTGGAAAACCGTGGCGTGGTCAGATGAGTCACGATTTCAGTTGTTACGAGCTGATGGTAGAGTTCGAGTGTGGCGCAGACCCCACGAAGCCATGGACCCAAAGTGTCAGCAAGGCACTGTTCAAGCTGGTGGTGGCTGCATAATGGTGTGGGCTGTTTCTACGTGGCATGGACTCGGTCCTCTGGTGCAACTGAGCCGATCATTGACTGGAAATGGTTATGTTGAGCTGCTTGCAGATCACTTGAACCATTCATGGACTTCACGTACCCTAACAACGATGGGATTTTTATGGATGACAATGCGCCATGTCAGCGGGCCAGAACTGTTCGTGATTGGTTTGAAGAACATTCCGGACAATTCCAGCGCATGATCTGGACACCTAGATCGCCCGATATGAATCCCATCGAACATTTATGAGACATCATCGAAAGGTCCGTTCGTGCCCAAACTCCAGCACCATCCACACTTTCACAATTACGGACGTCTATACAGACAGCATGGCTCAATATTCCTGCAGAGGACTTCCAACGACTTGTGGACTCCATGACAAGTCGAATTGTTGCACTTCGCCGGGTAAAAGGAGAACCGACACGATATTAACAGTCATCCCATGACTTTTGTCACTTCAGTGTATATTTGGGAGACAGTCTCTCTCTCAAAACTCTTTCGCATGCCCTTTAATAAAGCATCTGTATATTCTTAATATGCATGGTTTACAAAAGATTCTCTTATGAGGCTAAATTTTGTAAATTTAAGGCGAGTAATTTCTAAAATGAGGTTAATAAAGTATAAGAAAAGAGAATGCGCATTTTAGATCTATTTTGCTGACCAATTGAAACCATAATTTCACACAAAAATATGGTGAAAACTATCAGAACTAGACAGAAAAAAAACATTTTTAAAAACAGACACATAGCTTTTAGAAATTTATTACACAATTCATTCAGGATAATGCAAATAGATGAAAAAGATGTATTTTCTAATTTCGGGGAAAAAAATAAGCTGTATTTTTATAACGTCCATAAATAAATATAAAAATTCAAATGATTACGCGAAATATTCAATTTTTTACATGTATTTATAAACATTAAAACAACTGTGAAATATGTTCAAAGAATAGATTGCTTATGCTTTAGTTCAGAACCTTAAACTCTTATTCAAAAATTATTGTATCAAATTTGAACAAAAAACGAGCATTAAATTTTAATTTTTCAGATATTTCGATAAAAAAAGTCTTAAAATCAAAAATATGAGGAAAAAGCATTTAATGATGTAAATTATCATTGAGATGTATATTACACATATAAAAAAATCGTTGTAACAGCTCAAATAATAAACTTGCATCAAAATTCGAACGGCTTTTTTAATAAGACTTTTCAGCAATTAATAATATTGAATAGAAAAATTCAATATGTTGGCAAAAAGAATGGACTTTTCAACGAAATCATCAGGCTTAATTTATCTTGCAGAAAAGCAATTCTTAAACAGTTACTTAAAATTCTTGAATGCAAAAATAATTAAACACCATGAACATAATTGGTGTTTGATTTATTATATTAATATTTTAATTGGTATTTATTTTGTTGCCTGCTCCAGAAAAAAAAATGAATAATAAATATAATTAATAAAAAATTCTCTTCTTATAATTTGTTTAATTTTTGAAAAAGTGTGCGTTTTAATGAATCTTTAAAATGATTTGTGACTTAAATTCTTTGAAAATATATGTATGGTATAGAAAAGATCGCAAATGTATTAATAATTTTTGATTTTTTTAATATAAAACAAATAGCATGAGATTTTGTTTTGTATTATAATAGCTTTCCTTAATTTACATATTTAGAGGTCACTTTTTGATATTTTTATTTTCAGATTTTTTTTATCGATCTTCATTTGTTGAGACTTATGATATATCTTCCAGTAATATTCGAAGTCAGTTTTACCACTTCTGATATATGGAATCGCCATCATACTATGTGTTGTAACTGTTAACTATGATAATGAGATTTATAAGTTCCTTTAGTGATAACCATTAGTAACATATTTTGCTATAAATTTTTGAGAAATGTTAAAAATCTAAAATATATTACCAAAGGCTTCTATAAACGTAATTTGAATTGTAAGTTTCCTACGTCAATGATGATAAAGATTATTTCATTTTCTAGAATTTTATCCATGATTGACACAAACTATTTTCGCTCAAACTTTCAGATCACTTCTCTCACTTCCCCTTACTATAATGAAATTTTCATTGGGAATTATATGGATACTGAAAAAAAATCAATTATTCTCATACACTAATAAATTCCCATGGTTTATATAATAACGTAATTTAAACCATTTTAACCTGTACAATTATTTTTGAATTATACAAACATAAAAATAGTTTTGTTAGATTAGATATATTATAATGGATTTCTCTAATTTATATAAATTTTATCAATGATCAGTACAAATTCTTTTCACTTAATAAAGAGTGTCCAAAAATTAACACAAGATTTGAATTTGCAATCATTCAAAGTGTTGGTGTCCTTATTAAAAGAACCATTTTGATAAAATAACATGTTAACGTAAATTTTCAATTAATTTTTAATAAAACATTTTTTAATTGTTATATTTTATTGAATCACAAAGGTTCAATAAAATATAAGGTTCTGCATGTTATGCCTAAAATAGCACTTAAGGAGAATGGTCTCCATGGCTTTGCTGGCACATACACACTCTCATGTTGAAATTTTCCGTAACTATTTGTGAAAATGAGGCAGGATTTCGTTGATGCAGCGTCGAATTTCCTCTTCAAACACACGCGTGTTTATGGGAATTTTAGCATAGATCTATAATTTTAAAAACCCCATAAAAAATATCCAACAATATTAAACCTATGCGGAAAAATTCCGAAATTTTCGAACTTTGGTCGCAAGATTCATTATCTTTGATATATTGTCAGCTTTGGCCTCTCAAATAAAGCTCCATTTCTACTGACCTTTAAGCATCAGTTG
Source organism: Argiope trifasciata (assembly GCA_026543055.1). Lineage (NCBI taxonomy): Eukaryota > Metazoa > Arthropoda > Arachnida > Araneae > Araneidae > Argiope > Argiope trifasciata. The sequence goes on from JAPMOQ010005572.1 coordinate 6,853,502, forward strand.
TCAAATGGTTTTGAATAATCATAGACCGACTCTCCGACACACCCGAAGGTACATGTACAAACCTGATTGACCGGAACTTCACAGGGAACTGCGATTCAGTTCTAAGGGCTATCACCGGCCAAGGTACAACCCTTCCCTAAGTAAGAACGTCTCTTCATCAGTGAGAAAAGCCAGACCGCCACCTTTTCGTGTACCCACAGGGTTGGTGAGAGCCAACCAATATGCCGGAAATTTATCATCCTCGATTATAAGGTGTTTCCTTCGGGAATTGCCAACACTTTTCTCTAGAAATGGTAGCAAATTAACTCTTGGGACACCTTGTTACAAGGATTTCAATTTCCAAAACTTTATTCAATTTTTCACAATTACATTATAAATAATATAAAACCAATATTGTAACTAAATAAAAGAAGCCAAAAGAACATCAGATAACCTAAGAAATTTCATCAGCTTATTTTAAACGAAAATTCTTTAACATACACTTGTTAAATAATTTAAGGGAACCAAACAAAACAAAGTATGAATATTCTTCTCCAAGCTAACCATCACGTTTTAAATTAAAACCACTTCAACTTACAACACCACTTAAATTTATGGAAATTGAACAATACAAAAGGCAACAACACTTCACTCCAGCCGATGCATTTCTATGCAAAACTTTCGAAAGGTTCACTGAACTATAATTAACACCTTTTTCGCACGCTATATTCCACAACAAAAAGAAACATAACTTCTAATACAGAGCATCATCGACTTTTTATTTTTATTTTTTTTCCTCCGATGCCATAAATTCAGCCACAGAAATTAACATTTCGCAGCTTCCGCAAAATAGATTTTCCCTCCACTGGTAATCTAATTTCCTGCCTTCCACCTATTAGTTCGACACCCGTACGTGACTCCCTTTCCAAGATGTTCCTTCGCGAAGAAAGATAGTTCCTTCCGATCAACCTGCATGCCCATAGGATTAGCTTTATGAAAAACGTACGTAATAAGTCATCTCGCCTAATCTGTGATGACTAAAAGAAGCTTATCGCTGCCTCTTTTGGCATATGAAAGATGTAGGTTCTGCAAATCCGCCTCATGAATAGAGACCTATTGTTTATTTTTTTTTTGACGACCTTTAACTGATACGTGAAGATTTTGACACGATCTACATTGCTGTCTGTTTATTTAGAAGAATCTTTAATTATTAATGCGATGTTGGTTACAGCAGCTGATTATCTACAGCTGTTTATATTGCGAATGTATACAACGTAGCTGGTTCCGTTTATGTTAAGAACATTGATTTGAAATCTCTCGATACCTTGGTAATAGGTATTTCAATTTACTCATTAAACTTACTTCATAATTGCATAGAATAAGATAAGACTTTTCATCGAATGAAGCTTATCGCTGCCTCTTTAGGCACATGAAAGATTCGGGTTCTGCAAATTCGCCTTATGATCAGAGTCCCATTGTTTGTTTAATTCTTCAGAACCTTGGCTGAGGCATTAATATTTTGATACAACGTGCATTGCTGACTGTTTATCTAGATAGTTTTTAGGGAACTAATGTTAATATCATTTAATTATTTATAGTCATTGTTTACGTGATGGTTATGATTCTTTCCATACTTTGTTGAAACATTGATAGATTTGAAACATTCAAGTAACTTGATTACAGGCCTTTCAGTTTTCAATTCAGAGTTAAGCTTTATAAATATCGAATCTTTCTGATTACCTAAGTAAGTTTAACCAGGCCTTTTTTAGCATATGAAAAATTCCAGCATTCGAGCATTCCTTTCATGATTAGAGTCCTACTGTTTATATCTTAGCAGGCTAAAACGAAAATATTCTAATCAATATAACAGAAGGAAAATACTTCAAAAACTTTTAATTTATGGAGTTGATACTAATATATTATTTATAGTAGCTTTTATGACTAATGTTCTGTTTCGCCACTTTTTTAGTAGATAGTATATAAAAACCATTTAATTTAAAACCTTTTAAGATAAATTCTGTCCTAATTTATCCATACATATTATTTGTTTGTTTGTTTTGCGACGATTAACAGGTTAAAAAAATTTATACTCACTATCTTAACTACAGAAATAAACGAGTATTATTCTACTTACAGAAATTAGACTTATACCAACTCTGAAGATACGAAATAGTGGAAATATTATTATTATTATTATTAAGGAAATAAAAACCTTAAATTAACATTTTTGCTTATCTGGCAATTGTTTATGCATATCTATCCCAAATCCGTGATAAAACAGAAGGGTGGATGATTACTAAACGTCGAGATACGTAGTATGAAGATATATTTTCCTTCAAAAGAGAACTAGCTGAGATTTGTCTCTTTATTTGGGTGCATATTAGAAAATCAATAGTAGCGATGCTGATCCCATTAAGCAGCCATTGCTAAAACTCAAGTCCGAGGTAACCTGGTTAGTAGGGTGTTGGAATCGCATCCCTTGGGTTGCGAGTTCGAACCCCACTGGTCAAATGCCCTCGTGTCTGGTGGTGACTAAAGCCAGTATAAATCTTCATGGTCATAAAGTCCTTTATGTCGTGAGATCAGAACCACTGGGTGTACTGGTTCAGAAGAGATCGTTCTCTGATCCGGGAAAAAGTTACGATTTGGGGTTGAGCGAATGAAATGTATGAATGAAGTCCATCCTATAAAAAGGGTTGTAACGTGTGAGTAACTAATTCGTACTCTTGGCTCTAGATGGCGCTACTAAAAAAAGAAAGACCAAAAAATTTGGATTAAATCACGATGCCTCTTTAGTCAGCGGACTTGTCATTGACAAATGCCATTAGAAACAACAAAAACAAATTCATATCGGTTCGCCCGTTTTGAAATATTTCCATTTAAAAACAAAGCAAAAATCAGACAGAATCTAAAACCTTCTTAAGATTCAGGATCTGCTGTCATGATGTATTTTAAAATACGGCTGATTACTTATGGTCTGTGGAACAGTTGTTTTCAATTTCGAGATACTATCAGGTTAGATTACATTTTGAAATAAAAGAAAAAATTTGGTGCTATTAAGAAATGCTGTATTTATGGAAGAAAACGTAACCTTTAGAAAGTAATTACAGCTTCATTCATCACAATAATATAAAACAATTTACAATAATAATTTTTGAATTTTTATTAAATTTTAAAACAAATTACACTAGTCAATTGACACCCAATTTTTCATTCTTGAAATAAATGTCTTAATTTATCATTTACTAAATATTTTGATAATATAAACTATAACTATAATGTATTATAAGGGATATAACTATAATGTATTACAAAAAATGAATATACTATTTTAAATTATAATTACACAGTAAACACAGATCATTCTTATTAGTAAACTACGTCAGTAAAGTGACGAAATTATTTGGTAAATAAAATTAATGAGATTGTTCCAGTTGTTGAGGCTAGGAACGAATCAAAGTTTTATTTTGCCTTGTTTCTAAAATCTGTAGAGCAAAGAGGGCGAGACGACCATTAATGGCGTATCTAAACGTCATTACTTTTCAAATTAAATAAAATTCAAAACCTAAAATTAGTTATGTGTAGGTTAAGATATATTTTGAAATTAACAATGGCGCGTGATTGAAATTTTAAGATTTTTTAAGAACATTTTATCTTTTTAATTCCAAAGTTAACATTTTTTTTCTCGTGCTAGAAGGCTACCTTAATTCAGTATTATTGTTGTTGTTTTGCGCGTGCGCGCGCGTGTGTGTGTGACAGAATAGGAACTCGCAAGTCCCAGAATTGTCTTACTAGAGTCACTAAAACTAGAAAGAAGTAAAATTTTTCCCCTAATTTTAAAAGACACCAAACAAGAAAAGGGTTCCTCTGCAATAATATTATACGGTAGTAAAATGCCATAAAAATATTCAAATCTTTAGATTGATAACTGTCTTATAATAGAAGATATAGTACTTTTAACTGGAGGGGTGTTTTGACTGATGGAGGGTTTTAAGAGACCCTATTCCACCGAAGAACCACCGAAGAAGGTCTGGAGCACATTAAATCCGTTGACTTTCTCATGCAGATGTAATGTGGAAGTTAGGAGAGGGATATGCCAGGTCATGTATCGTCCTCGTCACTTGACAACGGTTAGGAATTACGATGCCGTTCCAAAATAGACTTAGCGTTGCTTTAAAACTGGATGCCAATATAATTAAACTAAACTGATGTCTAATAACCCTCGCGTAGCTTTGAAACACGATATTAATCTCAAATTATTTGGATTTGTTTTTTTTTTTTGTTTTTTTTTTTAGTTTTCCTAATTCTATTTTGAAAATATGACTGAAAACTTCATATTATTGCACAGAATCAAAATTAAGAATTTTCATTCCCTTCTTTCAAACAAATTTTGAATAAATCTCCAAAGCTTTGGATTAAAAAAGTTCTATTTTGAAGATACGACGGAAAACTACATAATATTATCATACATAAACGAAAACAGGAATTTCCATGTCTTTCTTTCAAATAAATTTTAAATAAATCTCCAAAGCTTTGGATTAAAAAGTAACTATTCGTGAAATTTTTAAAAGAATTTTAATACATAGTGTTATACATTTCATTAGTAAAATTCTCACCGAGAAAGTTTGTTTGTAACAAAAAACGCACCAGTCTAAATGATCGCATGATGCATATTTAAATAAATCGAGAAAAGTAAACAGCTGAGGCAACGTAATGTTTGCTGAAAGATTTCTGAAAGCTCTCTTCACCTTTGATATTTTCAACAGAATATTTGCAATTCGAAAATGCCAGAAAGATACGCCATTTTTTTTTTTTTTTTCATTTATACAGATTAAAAATGAATTTTAAGTTGCAGTTTGAAAATTTTTTTAGAAAAAAATAGATAAAATTTTTCTAAATTTATTGTTATTTTCTTTGTAAAAAACTTTTTTTTTTCATTGCACAGTGAATGATTTTTTTTAAAAAGAAAATTTTTACTTTTGGTAATATTATTCTAAATAATTGCGAATACAATTATCTGGTAATTTTTTGCCAATAATGTCTTTTTAAAAAAAAATTTTTTTTGAAGAAAAAAAAATAAAAAAATTTATTTTTAAAACAAAAGTGATTTTATTTTCCAGATTCCGATAATATGATTTTAAAATGCATTTTTATTTAACATCTGTTACAACGATTAGACATTTCTTAAACTAACATATACCATTTATTTAATAAATCCCATTTATCTTAACGTTAGCATTCTTTTCTTTCAATTTAAATGGACAGCGAAATTAAACCTCCGCAGACGATTCTCTGCACTGCCTCAGGCTAAATTCTGTATGTGTGGCGCCATCTATATTTGAAATACGTAAAGTGCTAATTATTGACGTCATAGAATTAGTTTCGGGAGCAGGTATTATTTTAAACCTCAAATATAAAGGAGTAAACGCAGATTTCTTAAAATCTAAATAAAAACTCAAAATATCGTAAATTTAAATATTTCAAAATTATATCTACTTATTCAATCCATCGCAGAATTCAATTACTTAATGCTGTTACTAATACAAGATTTGTGAAACATATAAGTATTGAAGGGAAAAAAAACTATTCTGGCTTATTTTTAATTATAACTTTATTAAATTTTTTAAACTAAATATAATTCACTATAAGTATAAAAAAGGATATTTTAGTAAAAAGATCAAAAGAATTATTATTCAAATAACCTATTCATTAATTTAAATACAATAATAACTTAAAATGTCGGATTTAAAACTTTTGGGAACATTTTAAATTACCGTCACTCACATTTTGATATTTGAATTTCATAATAAGCGCAATTACATGGCAACTACTCTCATTTTAAAAAATGGTTTTCACATTCGTGTTATATAAGTCCTCAATGCTGCCTGATCTTCAACACCTTTCGAGATTTTTCGCGAAATAAAAATTTACCAGAATTCCCTAACTCAATAATTGGATCGATTTCAAGTCAAACTAGATAAATGCAGTATTACTACAAATATGTTATATTCTACTTTGTGTAATAGTCTTACAGTAAAGAAGAGAGATTTACTGATATTTTTAATGGATATTGAATGGATCTCAAGTCAATGATTCAGTATCCATTTTCGCAATAAGCTTGGTGCCGAATTTTTACTTCAAAGCCAAAAATGAAAATTCAGGAAATATAAGAATATTACAGATATCTGTATTAGAAGCTGAGATTCTTCTACAAAATTCGATACTCTGTCAATATTACATATGCGGAGGCGTGTACACTAGCAGGAATTGTCTCCTAAAGTATAAATTGTTGTTTCATAAAGATTTACCGATTGAGGGTAGGTTGCCGATTCCCACAAATGCTATCTTTGTGCACATTTTTTTCTGCTTAGTTATCTATGCTTCATGTTTTTCTTACGAAATCAGATATTAAGGTTGTTAAAGTATGTCCACCAGATGAGTTTGTAACAATATTTTAAACTTATATACTCTTTTATCAACATGGTGCGTCAAGAATATTGTAAAAATTTATAACGCAGAAAAAAAATAGTTTATTTAGATTAATATCATTCAGTATTTTTGGCTCTGAAAACATTTTTTCAAAATTCGTGTCGCTTTTATTCCAAAAATTGCTAGGCAAAGATGTCTTTTTTTAATTAAGTTGTTATATATACACACAAAAAATCGGCAAATCTCACTAAAAATATATAGCATATTCTCAAGGAGCTATTTATATAATCAAGATTTCGAACTGATGCAATTCAAGTTGGAAATTTATTTTCTTCATTCATAATAATTTGATTGTTTTTTTTTAAATGAAATCGGTGTCACCGAAATCCTTTAAAAGTCGATGTATTTCTTTCTTTAACCTTTTATTTGGTTTAAAATATAATTTTGGTATACTTTAGTTTGCATTTTATTTTAAATTACTATTTACTTGGCTCAATAACCTACGTCTAAATCATGCCATTAAATGGTTTCGATTTAAAATTAGTAATATATTATAATTTATATGGACAAAGTTTTTGTTAGATCAATTTAACTGAATTATTGCACAACTTTAGACAAAGAATCAAAGACAGCAGTTACTTTATATATATATTATACTTATTATTTTATATCAGTATAAAAGGAAATTTATTTCTTGCATGGTTTCCTAAAATAATAGCCAATAAATCTAATTTTCTCTTTAATTCTTTTAACATCACAATGCTGGACAGTAAATAACTATACTACAGCAACAAGAAAATGTCAGAAAAAGTTTTTTTTGGTTCCCTTTATCGAATAGGATCTGATTCTGTTTGGCTTCCAATAGGGTAACTGACATGAATGACGGGCTAGATAGTTAATATTGATAAAGTTTAGCTTGCCGGAAGTTATGGAACATTAAGAGAGGCATCCTCTGTTGTTCCGGCAAAGGTCATATTTCATTATATTATCATTTGTTATTTCTTATGAGTCAGTATTATTATTAGATGGAAACGTCCTCAGATGAGATAGACAAAAAAGTAAAGAATTCAGTAATACTTTTAAAAAAATTCTAGTCATCTGACATTTATTTCGATATACTTGAAATATGGATGCAATGATTTAAATATAGATGTAGTAATATCCTTTTCTACATAACCTTTAAAATGCCATAACTCCATTTATATAAAAAAAATGTTATCAATTAAAATGAGAGGTTTGTTTAAAAAAACAGAATTTGAGGCTCAGCTTTGCTTTGTATAAAGTTTGTGCAAGCTTAAAATGTCCATAGATAATAAAAACCAGGTATACTGATTAAAATCAAAGATGGGGCTATATCTTTTCCCCTTTGATTTCCGAGGTGTCAAATAGTAAATTACAATGAAAGTTTTCCCATTGACTGATAAAAGATGCATTTTAATCCTTTATTCATCGAATTATTTTACCATCAATTTTCTAAATTTAGTTTGAAACCATTAGTTAAATTTTGGTACAGAATAAAATCCAGAAATTTAAAAATAAAACTTTAATAAAATATTTTATTTTGAATCTTTTATTATGAATTTAATTAATGCCATTTTTAATTGATACCTACTTCTTTCTTTTGGAAATGTTTTTCGTGTTCTGTTAAATACCGTTAGAAAAAATAGCTCTACTGTGAAGATATTAACCGGATTTAAACGGCACTTTACAGTACCGTCAGTAAATAAAGACTCAATGGCAAAAGATACATAATTTCATTAGTCTTAATTAAATAATATCTAGAAGAAAATTCTCTTTATTGTCTTTGCATATGCATTTTGATAATCGAAGAAATTAGCAATGTTTCTGATATAGTACATTATGAGAAATGATTACAGTACATTATGAGAAATTTTAATGGTTATTAATATCTTTCGAATAAGCAACAACAAGTTTAAACCGATTTCATTCTACTTTGCTACTAGTTACTCTCTTATGGTCGAGGAGTATAATTAATCAAGGAGCATTAGAGTAAATTAGTTTACAGCAAAATTCCGTCTGATGACAAACTCTGTTGATAATAATACCAATATCAGGCTTAAAATCCTTAAGAAATGCTTGTACGAATGTAGTTTGGGGGCTTTCTTCAATTAACAACTTAATTTGGCAAAATCTTAAATAATTTCTCATTTGCAAGAATATAATAGATTTGTTTTGGTGATCATACATTTTAAATAATATTTCAAAGACCATAATATTCCAGAAATTTTCAAAATTTGTATGCATTTTTTATTGAGTATACATACTAGTTCAGATAAGGGATACAATTTCCTCTATAGTTTACCTTTCGATATTTTTTAAATAATCAGATTTTTAGATAATCAGATGTATATATTAATAGAAATTTGAAACACTATTATTTATAATCTATTGTGATTACTTATTAATTGAAAATTAACCAATGAAGTTGAAGTTGAGGAATACAGACTCAATTAAGACTTCATTAATTTTTGGAAAGGTTTTTACTTTAGTTAATCAAAAAAATCAGTCCTTAAATTTAAAATTTCTTTGTTTCTAAAAGAAACATAAATAGCAATTTCACTAGATGGTATTGTGCTCTTGAAAGAAAGTTGATTCAAGAGGCAACTCAATCGTATTATAAACTCCTACTCCTCGACATTTTTTTATTTTCATTTTATGTTGTCATCACTCCCCTTCTCGTCCCACAACATATCGAATGAACATCAAATTTAGTTTGCTGGTACATCTTTAAAGTATATGTAACATGCAGGTCAATTACATTCATATATGAATGGAATATTGAAATAAAAAAATGAATGCAAAATTGTTGTGTAGGAACTATATGCTCACAATTAAATTTTTATTTCAATTCTTAACGGGTTTAATTTATTGAAACATTGTAAATAACTCTGTCTATCGATCGAAAATAGTATTGGTGGATAGCATAAGACACCATCATCCTATTCCAAGCAGCTGAAACCTTTCAGAATATTTAAACATTATCAAGAATATGAAATGCAAGAGAAATGGCTTTTCAGAGAGGGCAACTTCTCTGGGTTCTTAACATATTTCACTCTCTGATATCCAATTATCAAACATAGGAAAACTACAAGAGTTTGAAAAAAACGAGCTTAATAGGCCCAGACCAAGAATCAGTAACCTATTAAAACGGAAGAGACAAAAGCCACAATTTACAAAATTTTAGTTTTTAAGGAGCTGCTAATTTTTTTAATTTAGTATTATAATATTTACTTATATATATTAGATTTTTTATTTGAAATAAATGACTTTAAATACATAATAATCTTCATTCATATAAAAACACAAATATAGATAGTTACATCAATGGGAGCATTGGCTTTGAAAGTTTGATTAAATCTGTCTTATAGCTGGTTTTTTTAAGCCCAACTACAGAATTTTAAATGTTAGTTTACTTCTAAATTTACTCTTAATTATATTCATGCAAGAGAACGCCTACGAATATATTGAGCCGGAGATCGTTCATCAATCCGTATGCTTTCACCTCACTGTAGCATTCCAGATGACTATTCCAAGAATATGACGGCCTGAACTCGCGGAATTTCTTTTAAAGCTGTCCAAGTGTGCTGCTCAATGTGCATACATTCCTGGACCTCCAAATTTTCCAACTTTCTCTTGAGTTTTGTGAATTTTCCACTCCACAAGTCTTTGGTTTTCAAATCTAGCAACTTTATTTGAAGCGATTCAGAATTAATTCCAAATGGCTCAATGTTGATCTCATTTGTATTCTCATTAACCATTATGCTAACAGAAGCTGTTGAAAGATTTGGTACTGAAAAATATTTGTTCTTATTTTTTTAAGGATTTCGATTTAAAAATTACTAATTTTTCGCATGGAATTGGGGAGCATCGACTTACATCAAAAGAGCAGCAGGTTGCTGACACCTGGGCCTAGACAGACTTTTTTTTATATCGCTCAGAATTTCTAAAATTGTTTCTCTCCGCAAGTAGTCTCATAGTAAAGAAAATAGTTTTACAGGTAGCTCTAACGGATAATAAATACATGCTGGATCAATACATCTTGGCGTTGGCAATAAATTTAGCAACCATTCAGCAGTGAATTTGTTGGCAAAAAAATATTCTGAAATATATAGGAATTACCGACATGTCTGTGCTAGAAGCAAAGGTGCGGGCTCCTTCTAGAAGCTTTCCATGCCCTGTCACGGAAATTATATAAGCAACGGAATTGATATGACAAAGAATAGTTGAGTGAATTCTTTCTTTGGAGAGCTAATCTTCAAGTTGAAGAGTTTGGTATTGTGGTATCTTGTTTTTTCGTAGTGTCGATTCCTGGATATGTTTTTGTATGCATTTCAGTTGTTTTTCACCACCTCTTTTTCGTGCTCTCCAGTGGAATAAACCATTGTTCTCCATTATCACAATTGTTTTAACGGACAGATTTACTATTGACTTTTCATTAAACACACACCTGAACGGATTTTCTGTAATGCAATATTCTTCATATTTGCAGATTTTTTCGGTTTTACAGTTACCATAAGAACATAAAAATCACGCATTTGCACTTGAAAAACTATTGACAAATAACAACAGCATACAACGAGTGAACTGCAAAAGGGGAAATTTTTTATTTATTACAAAATATTATAAAACATGAAAACAAATAAAAGGGAAAGAAATTTGATTTTAAAAAAATACTACGCAATTTTTACTTAACTGCAAATCAAACCTTTAAACTTTTCATGCTTCCGGCATTCACTATAACTTAAATCACCGAAATAAACTACAATGGAAATACCGAGATTATTCATCTCTTGTTATGAAAATTTACCCAAGAAACAAAATATTTTCTCCCGGTTTGCTAGTTAAAGCTAATATTTGGCCTTCGGCGGTATTTACATCGGTAAAACCTTCAACAACTGAGATAAGTATCAAAGTAAACAAAACATCGCGAAAGAATAACAGAGAGCAATCAGAGCAGTTGAAATTGATTTAAAACGGAATTCATAAATAATAAACAGTTTAAAGTTTTATAAAACTTCAATTTTAATAGTAACAAAAAATAAAAATGAAATTTCGAACCAAGTCCATAACATTAAACAGTACAGTACATATTTTTGCTTAGCAAGCAAATCTATATCAATTTCCTAAATTTTAAAATGAAACAAAAAGTGGAAAGTTTTGCAACCTATAATGAATGTGGCCAGATTTATTAGTTTCAACTCATTTAAATAAGGAGACCCATAATGTATACTGATTTGGAAGGATAATCTACCACAATCGTTATGATTGCGAAAAAATCAGTTTTATTTCTTTAGCTTGTAAATTTTTGAAAATTGAAATAAAAAGAATTGCTTATTAAAAGGCGATATACTTTATGCAATCTCTAGGAGAGGCAATAACATCGTTTTTAAAGGTAAAATATTTTCGGAAGGAAGAATATTTTTATGTTAGAAGGGTTCAGTTATTTTAATAATTCAAAAACTCGTCACTGGGAAATTCTAATACAAACTCTATAATACAACAGGCATGAATAGAAATTATACCATTCAAATAAAAAAAACCTGTCAATGATTTAAATTTCGCATATTTTTACTGAAAAATATACAAATAACATCTTTAAAAAAGTATTCTTTGAAAAAAATAATACCAACGAAATTTTAGGTTTTTAAATATAAGAGATTACCTGCCTTAAAGATTACAATAAATGTTACAGCAAAGGTTTTTGAAATATTCTTCTCTGACTTCCACAATGTAATGCGTCTCTGCATTTAGTTTCATAATAATGAAGAAAATTATTTTTGGACAGATAAATAGACAATTTTGCGTATTTTATCTTCGGACAATTAATTTCAAAGTTGATATAAAATTTATATTTCTATTAAAAAAAACAAATTTCATTTTCCTGCCATGTCTCTTGTTATTTCACTCACATATTCACCAAACAATAAACAAGTAGATAAATAAAG
>JAPMOQ010005572.1:6865885-6953919 GCA_026543055.1 Argiope trifasciata
AATATTTTCAACAATTTCTGGAATCAGTATAAGAAATAAGTTGATTTTGCTTCGTTGTAAATTCACTTTGGATTAAATATGTATTACAAAAAATACTAAGATTGTATTCTATTTAAACCCAGGAAAAATCATTGATATTTAAATCATATGATTTAATGGATGATAATGATTTAATGGATATTTAAATCATAAAATTTATTATTTTAATGGAGATTTAAATCATAAAATTTATTATTTTAATGGAGATTTAATTCCTAAAAATTCATTAAAGTTGAATTCTTTGAAAATAGCAATAAAGTTTCTTTATATATTTCTTGCGCAAAAAGAAAACTAAGTAAATACTAATCACAAGTTTGTTATTCTCATAAATGTATTAACCAGAATTTATTCTATATCTACTGATAACGGCTCTCACAATTTTGAGCCATGGATTTAAAAAATGAAACAGGAGGCTCTCGAGTGTCCAGCAAGATAATTGTTCCTTGAAGATAGATTTAATAATAAAATAGGCCCTAAATATGGAAATACTTTGACAGCATCGGTTTCCGAACATGCATCACTTTGTTAAAATAATGCCCAAACTATAGAAATAGATGCGTAATTTTATGTAAAAATACAATTTTATGAATTACTGCATTTTTTTTTTTTTTGTTAAATATAGGTAAAATATACTAATCGGCAATAAATTTGAAAGCGAGATTTTGAACAATCTTTACAGTTTAGACCTTCCCGAGTTCGAAAACGAAATTTTTGGAAAACATCTGTCTGTCTTTGACAAAGACAATTCAAAAACGCTTTCAACTAAATGGAGGAAGTTTTGGTATACAGGCTTAAAACCAGTTTTGTAGATTTCTAAAAGAAATTTGAGTAAATTCCTTTCGGAGAAAGTTCATCTATCAGACTATTCGAATATAAGTTAACAAGGTACTACAAAAAGAAGAAAGCTATATAGATAAAATTATGTACACATTTTTAACATCTTTAGTACAGACACCTTTACATTTTGAGAGAAATCCAACCGTCTCGGGTTGATCATCTGTCCGCTGAACTGTCAAAGGCACGTAAAGCCGCTAATTCAAAAACTCAATAACAAATGTATCAAATTTGGTATGGGATTTTAGCTTGGAGTCGAATTTTTGTTTCAATCAGGTAGAAAGTATACGCCTAAAACCCAAATTAAATATTTGGACACTTTTAACCCGTATAGAGATTAATCGCCAAAAACACTCGTCAAGAAGCACCCGATTGATTCGGTAAAAATGCTAAATTCACGTCAAAGGTTAATTTTTCATACTTGTTGTACGTCAATATCATGCAATGCATTCACTAGGGCAGTATTTTTAATAGAATGTCTGTAGGAAAGTTTCAAGGAGACAAGTTGGCTTTTATATGAGATCAGTAAAAACTCTGATCGACCTTTTTGTAAAATGTCTGAATACTTTTGATTGTACAAGTTTAATATTACTACTAAACATTCTTTTTTATTGAAATCGGAATCAAATCATTTTATAGCAATCTGAATCTTTATTGCAATACAATTTTTACTCAGCATTCAATGCTAATCTCCTAACATTATGCTTAGTAGAATAACTATTTATTCACTAATTGCTTACAGAATCGCTATAACAAAGTTTCAATCACTTTCAAACAACTGCTGGCTTCAACACAAGAATAAAATTATTTCAGATTCGTAGGAAATTCATTGTTTGATCACACATGTATTACAAATAATTGCAAAGATAATAATCTATTGATCAACAAAATCCTGGTGGAATTGTTGATATTCCACGCATAGTACTTGAAAGCTGGATCATTACCCGAGAATTCGATAGCCGAATTCCTACGATGCTCGTTTGTTATTGGGCGAAAGCCCGAGTTCGAGTTGAGTTGCACGTCTTCCTAGGTAGAAATTGATTAAGCCTCTTGTAGGTTTCTCCATTTGTCTACGGGGACTCATTAACTGCGACAAAGGCCTCCCTTCTGAAAACGCACGTTACGGGGTAGAATTAATTTGTATTTATAGGCGAATAAAAGGCCCAATCCAGTGACAGTGCTAGTGTCCTTGTTAACGAACTGTTTTCTCTCGCCAAGGCAACATCTGGAACATATTAACTGTCTGGCGATATTGGAAGTAACAGTGATTGCAATACATGGCAAATTAATATTGGCTCAACGTCTTACGTAAAGATGGTCCGGAGAGATATAAAGCCTCATATAAATGTGAGTCAGCGAGATGAAGATGAAATGTTCGGATGTGAATTCTTCTAAGATTTGTTCTTGCTGGATTGTGAATTTCTATGTAGAGAGAACAAGCAGATGGTGAAAGTTAACACGAAAGTTGTCTCTTCTTTAATGTTTCATTCTAGAACATTGTTAATTCATTAGAATCGGAAATTGTTTGAAAATATTGAAACAAGCCCAAAGACAAGACATGATATTAAACTATCTTTTCATTAATATTCATATAACAATTTGTCGATAATATGAATATTTTCTAGAAAGTCTGCGTTCGATTTATTTAACAAGATTCAATTTAGATATAATGAATCTTTTAGCGCAAAGATAGTCGAAAAAGGTTTACCTGAAAAAAGGGATAAAATAATTAAAAACTTAAAAATTACCATCTGCTTTTAGAAGGAAAAGATAATATTAAAATAGACAAATTTTAATAAAGTTTAATATTGTTAAAAATTTTGTAAGTAAAATTTAAGACGATACGTCATTTTAAAAATAATGCAACAGAAGGTGAATTTTAAAATTTAAGCTTATATATTAATCTGAAAACTGTAACTCCATCTTAAAAAATTGCATTTGGTTTTTATATCACTCTTTTCGAAATTGAGGATTTTAAGAACATATAAAATAATAAAAATGGGACAATATAATGTTATTAAATTATTCAGAAAATTCAAAACTCTGACGATTTTAAGAATCTAAAAAAATAATGCCATTCAGAGAATCTGAAATTTTGGTAAATATAAAAGACTAGTATAAAATAATTTAAATCAAACGGAAAATTCTAATAATCTGAAAGAGACTTTTATAAAATAATGTAACTATAATTGGAAATTCCGAAGATTATTAGAGATTTATACAAAATAATGCAACTGAGGAAACTCGAAATCCTTACCAAAAGTGTCACATGAAATAATCATAATTAAAGATATCAAAACTAACAATCTTCACATTTCTGTACAAATGAATATTGCCAAAGAAACTCAAATTCCTGATCAAACAAGAGGAAGTGGATCCACAAAACTTTCTCACACACTCTCCAATTAAGATCTTATCTGCTTTAAAGATCTGAGTAGGATATAAATATGCATTTAATATTTAAATATGCATTTTAACCCCTTTTTACCGACCAAGTGATGCCAAAATTTAAGATGGAATAACAGTTGTAGTTACCAAATATCAAATTTTATTGACAATATTCAATCAATTCATATGTGTGTGAACACAATAACTCTTAAATAACAGACAGAGGTTCAATCATTTCATAAGTTATATTCCAAGTTCGATAAAATTCTACATTTTAGATATTAAATTTGTGTACTGAATTTTGTTTATCAGAACTCTTTATATTTTGAACTTATCCAGTTCACTTGTATTTGAACAGCCAGATAGACAGGTTTTATATGAAAGGATTTTGATCGAAATTTGAAAACAAAAATCAGTAAATAGGATTTTGAATCCATACAACAACTTTCATTTATCTGAAGTACAGAATTTTTGAATTACTGTATTCACAAATAAACCTATTGACTTTGACATGCAAAGTCTTTCGAAGGGAATCCTTACATTTCTTTATTGAATATAAAGAAATCTCGAATGAATTCCTAAAAAATTGACATTTAGCAAAAAATCTCGAATTCGAATTTTTTTTTTTTTTTTTTTTTTTTTTTTTTTTTTTTTTGACGATTTCAATACTCCTATTATTCGTATACGAGAAAGTAAAGAAGAAGAAAAAACTGAAATACATAGCAAATTTGGAATTATCATGAGAGAACATTACCATTTTTAAGCTATTATTTGTCTTAATTAAGTCATTAACCAGTTTAAACCGGTTTGAAACCATTACGAATGCTTCTCTCTCCCGATCTCGATAATTTTTGAAGCTTTCATTTTTAACTTTCCTTACTGGCAAACAAATTTTGGAGCACAACCGATTTTGAGATGGAAAAAAAAAACCTTCATTTTTCTAAATATCGTCATGTGCGTCATCTGACAGTCTCGTGATTGTTGCAAAGCTGTTTAAATTGGTTGAAGACTTAAATTAATTAAGACAATTCTTAAGAATTCAGAAAATGTATAATTTGGAAATTAAGTAGTAACTTTAGATGGCGATGAATCGCCAAATGTGACAACTTTCTGCAATATTTCCTATTAATGCTATTTTAATTAGTTGAAACAATTTTTATCAGTTAAACAAACAATATTTAACTTCTTTGGTTTATTTTTAAAAAAACAAAGTTGCACGTGTTAAACAATAACAATGTGATTTCCAAGGGGGAAACTACAACCGCAGATGATATATGATTCAAACGCTATATAGTGAAATCAACTCCAAAATAAAACTACATTAGCAGACGATAGATAATAGAAAAAATATAATGTGAATGTCGACTCCAAAATAGAAAAGGGATAAATCGAAATTTATTGCCTAAGCCTTTTGAGGCTTCAAAAACCTCAATCGAAAAAAATATCATGCTCTCACATGATAATATAATAAATCATATAGAACAGTAAAATCAAATACTAAAAAGATAATTTGATTTTTTTATTCATCTTTTGTTTTCTGTCTTATATTTACAACTCTTCTAAACCCTTTCAAATATGATTTTTATTTTTATTTTCTTTAATATCTCCGTATGTTCCGAAAATTATTACATCGGTATGGTTACTTCATGAGCTCCCTCTCATTGGCTTTAAAATTGGTAAATTAATTTATAAAACCTTTATTTTTTGTTAAACAAAATAAACTTCAACAAATTCATTGCAGATACTATATTTTATAAACTATTCATATTAAATATATAATTAATTACAGTAGTACATGTGGAAGTGAATAAGCGTATTGACATGATCATATTTTTATTATCAGTTCTTAATATATACGACATTCGATTTTTATTAGGAATATTATTTACTTTTTACAAATATTTCATAATTACCTACTTTCATTTAATTAATTTCTTTTTGAAAAAAATGGATAATCATTTGTCTTTGAAAAATTACAACTCTGTTACAAAAATAAATACAGTCAACTTAAACCAAATTTCCTCTAAAATGCTCTCATTACTTTGTAGACACTACTAATTAGTTGTAATGAGCCATGCTTGATTGACCATTTCTTGCATACATTTTTTCGATCTAATTTAATAATTAAAAGTCATTAATCAACCTAATATTTCACTAAACCACCTTTAATTATAAATCACAAATAGTAATAACAGTAGTAATAATAGTAATATACAGTAATTTAGGGGCAACATGAAATCATCTTAAACAAAATTTGCTTTTAAAATGCTACCATTGTTTTACAGATGCAAATGATTAATTACAACTACTCTTTGCTACAATTAATGTCAATTTACTGAAATATTAGATTGAATAATGGCAAAATTTGATAAATGACAATTTATAAAACTTGATGCTAATTATCTTATAGTACATTCGATTTTATTTGCTTGATTGATTAATGTCCTGATTTCAAAATCAGATGACAATAGTGACACACAAGCTACATCGCATCCTCCAAAATCTACTGAGTCCCTTTTAAGTAAAACTAGACTTAATTTTTATTTTTAAGTGTCACTAAAACTGTAAACATTTAAACTGTAACAAATTTTTAAACTACATTCTATCATGTAGAATAAAATTTTTATTTTAACTATTTTTCGTAATTACGTAAGAATATTTAGCCTTGTCTGATAAATTTCAATCAAATCAGCGAGTGAACTTTGTTGGAATCATCTTCTGTTATAACTTTATAACGAATAATTTATAACTAATGTGTTTATTAAATTATACATTATTTATAATTAATATATAATTTAATTTATTCATGGGTATTGAATGCCTATGAATTTCAAATATAGATCTGTGGCAACGGGGCTATAGAACAATAAATTTATTAATCTTTTCCAGTAAAATGACAAGTATATCTCGGCATTGAATTTTCATATACAGCACAGTGACGAGCCACACTCGTCATGCGACTTAAGTTATTGTTCAGTATGATAATAAATTTGGTTTAAAATGTCTGGTATAGTGAATCAGCAGCACTTATTACTTACTAGCCGCCTTTGGCGACCAGCTGGTTCGCCATGAGTAAAGCGTTCTAAAATTTTCAATTAAATCACATATTCATTAGCCTTGAAGTAATTCCGGCCATTGATTGACCTGAAATTAGTATTTTCTTTAAGATGATGGACGGAAAGTTCTAAAAGTACACCTTTCCCTAGTAATATTCTTTAATTTTATAAATCAGTCAGTTTCAACCATCGGTTATGCTTCCAAAATATTAAAAAAAATTTCGATGATGTTGCCAAAATATTAAATACGTTTTTTTAAAGAAAGCGAGAAAGGGAAAAAAAGTATTAAATTAATGATACAGATATTGCAAACGATTACATAAATATGCCATTAAGTCGGGATTTCAATGCATATCCTGTCAAAATTCAATCCAGTTTACCGTAAATGAAGAAGATTTATTGAGTTAATGGTATACATATTGCAAACGATTGTAGAATCCTTTGCTTTGCATTTATTTTTCAAAGAAAATATAACATTTTATATTTCTTTTATTTTATCGAGTCACGTGCTGAAAGTTGCATTTCTGTAGATTTATTTTGCGATGATATTTTTTTTATTTGAACTTCCGGCATTCTTTTAAAACATGGTTAAAACACGTGATAAAAACATGGTTAAAATATTTCTTTAAAAATTCATTAAAAATAGAAGTTTACATTATAAATTAAAAAAACTGATACCATTAGAAAGCTAATTTTTTTTATCTTTAAATTGATGTAAATACCATGTTTGTGCAATAATATTTTCGGAAGTTATAGCGGAAAAACGTCGAAATTTCGCTTAAATTTTAATTAATTCTAATTCTAATTAAAAATTCGAAAAAAAGGCTCCGAGGTGCACATTCCGGACCTCCAAGGTATACATGTACCAAATTTGGTAGCTGTAGGTCCAACGGTCTGGCCTGTAGAGCGCCAACACACACACACACGCACACACACACACACACATTGAGCTTTATTATAAGTATAGATGTTGATATAAAATATGACAATTATACACTATATACCTCTAGAATTTATTGATATGAATCATGACAAAAATTTTATCATTCAATGGGATTTCATTCGTATAAACATTCAGAATGAACATTAATCTGATAAATACATATTTTTACTAAAAGAAAAACGTGTTGTGAAATAAACACTGCAAAGGATGAGAGCAGAGCAGAATAAAAAACTGAAAGTGATTAGAGGGATACTGAAAACAAGAAGACGCAATAAATAATTAAAAATAAAATCTACTATCGCATGGTATCATGTGAGAACATTACTATTTTTAAGTTATTATCTGTCTTAGTTAATTTTAATCATTAACTAATTTTAACCGGTTTGAAACTGTCACAATAATTCTCTATCGGTCTCTGTCCATCCCTATATAATTTTTTGAACTACCATTTTCGATTTTTCTAGCTGGCAAACAAAGTTTTGGATCTCGATCGAGTTTGAGGTGAAAGAAACCCGTCGTTTTTCTGAATATCAACGCGTGCGTAATCTTATAGTCTCGTGATTGCTTCAAACCGGTTTAAACTGATGAATGACTTAAATTAATTGGCAATTCTGAAGTATTCAGAGAACGTATAGTTTAGAAATTAAGTAGTTGGCGATAAATCGCCAAATGTGACAATTTTCTGCATTATTCTCAAATAACCCTATTTTAATTAGGTGAAATTATCCCTGAGTCAACAATATTTATCGATTAAACAAAATTTGTACTTGCTTGATTTATTTTTTAAAAAATTGCTCTAATTAGGCAATAACACTGTGAGTTCCAAGGGAAACATTACAACAGTAGACGATAGATGATGCAAAAACTATACTGTAAAAGTCGAGCCCAAAATAAAATAAAAAAGGGATAAACTGACTATTTCTTTCCTACACTTTTTGAGGCTTCAACAATTTGCTTCCTTCCCATTTTGAGGCTCCAAAAACCTTAAGCGAAAACAATACCATGTTCTCACATAATAATAAGCATACTTTATCTGATACGGACACTGAAATCCATGATGGTGAAATGTTATAAAAAAAATAAAAATACACTAAGGGTCTAATAACTGATTCTAATGAATGTTCTGGAATAGATCATATGCCTGAAATAAAAAGAAAATTACGGGAGTACCTGGCATAAACATACTGATTTTGGGAAAACTAAGTGCTAATCAGTAGTCATTAGAGGTTTTTGAAGAAGTATTGAATATGAACTTGAGAATAACAATAGTATCTATATCAATAATGTAATTTTAATTATCAGTCATAAAATAGAACAATTTTTTAAATAAAAATTAAATAGCCATTTCATGAACAAACTTTCATTATTAAGTCTAACCTCGAAGGGGTTAAAGTGATAAAAGGTAACTATTTCAATCTTAAAAACTTAAAAAGGATTAAAATATTTAAATTTTAATAGTTATTCAATTTAAAAAAGGGTTTCCTTATTAAAATATCGATAAAGTAGTTAAATATTTGTTGCGATAGTAACGTGTTACAATCTATTAGTCACCCAGTGGATTTTATTTTTAAAAAATTCGTATAAAATGTTAAAGATTCAAATAAAATGCATTTGTGCTTTGAAAAAAAAATCTTATATGATAAAAAGTGCAATAATTCAAATGAAACAGGTTACTGAAAATTAAAAAAAGCATACATCTATATAAATAAAATTGAATGTTTGTATGTATCTTATGCGCTACCGTGCTGCTCATCCGATTCCGATGAAACATTGACAACCTATTGCTTACACTTACGCGAAGGTTAAAAGCATATTATAAACTTCGCGTAAATAAAGTATTTTTTATCTTTAACATTTGTATATAAAGTATATTGTATATAAAGTATTTTTTTTAATTTTTCATCCAAATCTATTTACCGCATTTATTAACCACCAAATAACCTGACAAGGAGAAGAACAGATTCAGTAAAGATGCTAAACTCAAGCTAAACGCTAATAGCTAGAGTACGTAAACGCAATGAAAGTCTTTCTCTGATGAAACAGTTTTAATAGAGAATGTGCAAGAAAGTTTTAGGGGAACTAAACCTGCAGGTTTGAAATTTTAACTAAACATTTAATAAAATTTAAACATTTTTTGCAGTAACTTCCAAAAGTATTATAGTTCAAATAGTTTTGCACCATCTTAGTTTTCAAAAACTCTTTTCGCCTATACTAAAAATTTTGTGGTATAAATATATTTTCTATGTTTAATCAATTTTAAAAGAAACTATTTTAATCATATTTTCTAAGATTAAACTTGATAATACTGAGCCAACATTAAATGAATCACGATACACAATAAATAGTTTCTTTCATTACCATTCTGAAAGAATACAACGCTTTACAATTCTAAAAAAATACACAAATCTAGTATATAAAAACAAATATCTGTTTTCAGAATAGAATAAATACTGTTTATTCTTCTCCTTTATATATCCTTCAATTTCAATGAATATTTTCACTGTCGATAAGGAAATAAATATCATTCTTCCTATCATTCTTAATTAAACACGATTTCAAATTCCAAACGATGTTTCCTAAATTAATTCTTCTGCGGCAGCAAAGCGCCGGATACCAGCTAGTAATTAAACAAAAGCGAATGTGAAATTTCTGTTGTGGTATTGGTGACTGGCAAAAGCTAGCAAATGAATATGTTAAATGTATGAATTTTAATTCCACCACAGCATTTGAAAACCTTCATCCATATCAATGGTGTATCAAATTAAATTAAAAAATATCAAATTTTTAAAAAAGTTGTCCACAAATGAAATGGATATAAAAAGAATTTTTTGCGTCTTAAGATAAGGCATTTTTTAAGATGCTCGTTTTGAAAGATATGAACAATAATTTCCATAGTAAGCCATAATGATTACTCAACTGGCGTCATTTAAGTGTATTTTTTATTATCTAAATTAAAAGTTCAATTTAAACCTTATTTTTTAAAATTTCTTTTACATCTTTTCTATAGCAGAATGGATATTTTGGTGTCACAACAAGTACTCTTCAGAACGTTTCTAATAATATTTTACATTTCCATCACTGAATTCAATGCAATTGTAAAAACTTCGAAACACAGTTCGAAATTCGAAAGATGGTTTTTATTATATTAGATTGTTTCCATTCGACAAAAGTAACAAGACAGATTTCTGACCACGTATATTAATGTTTTATATACATAGATGTTTTACGAAATGGTCAAAGCGATTTATTGTCCATCAAAGTGTTATTAAATACGCGATAAACAAACCCATAAATTACATGTTATAAAATTTACATAAAAATCTTCTGGCTTTGAATTATAAAATTCCGAAAAATAAATGGTATCTCTTAAACTCTCACCCATTTCTCAAAATTCGAATTAAATTCTAATACCATTCGATCCATAAAAGTATTGCATGAAAGTACTTCCAAAAATTCGAAGGATGAAAAAAAAAAGAGCGGGAAAAATGGGAGACTGTTCGAAAGCTTTTCCCCATATCGAATAAAAATGTGGAATGGAGAGTGATGATACGAAAACGAATGATAAGCACGTAAAGCCGAATCCTGTTCTTCGAGAGCAATAACTTTGAAGTATTATCTTTCTTTTAAGCAAATAGCTACAACACACGTTTCCACCATTTTCCAAAACCAATACCTCATTTCCTTTTTAAAAAGACGAAGGCAAAGCCCAAGGAAAGAGAAAAATTGCAATTTATCACAAACGTTGTTTTCCAGTTTTGAGAAAGTGTAACCGGTCGTAAATTATTGTCCCCTTGGCGAAATCATGAATGCTGGAGCCATTTTTTTTCCTTTCCCAGCATTCCTCTTTCGCCTTGTTACAACATTCTATGTATCCCTCCGCCCCAATCCAACCATTCTACTAGCGCAGGAAAAGAGGTACTCTCGACAATTTCTTTCGTAACACTTTAGAGGCCATACATCTCCGAAATTCCAGAGATAAATTAAAATTCCGCTGCTTGTTGTAGTTATCTCAAAAAGGAAACGAGTCTTCAGGCTCCGGGCGTGATCATTTATTCAAGCAGCCGGAGAGAGCTTTTACAAATATGGAAGCTGAATAAACACTATTCCTTTACTCTCTCTCCAAGGCTGCCAGCAACGTTAAATAAATAATTATTTGCGTTTTGCTTGACGAAAACTTAACGGTTGTGTTAATCAAAAAGTATTATTTTTTGGCAAAGGAGGAGGATTTCCCTCTCTGCCAAATGTAACTAGAAATACGACGACTCGCTCAAGATATTTCATTTTGGCTTAGACTCTAGACTCGCTCATCGTGGGACTAAAGAGAATTTGTTCTTTCTCATTAAAGAACTTTCATTATGTACCCTTTCTCATAGAGGGTTTTAATTTTGATGCTTTGTTTCAGTAATGACAATAGGTGGAAAATGTGTGCTCCCACGAAGAAAGGTTATATGCATCTGTTGTTTTGCAGAACTGTTCCTTGATGGTATTTCCTTCGACATAAAATGTGTAGTTTTAAAATTTAAATTAGAAAAATACACGCACGATATTTGAAACAATGATGATTGTTATTCGTGTTAACTAACAAACCATTTGAATCTGAAAGCAATTGGATAATTATCTTTTAAACTAAGAAAAAGTGAAAATCATGAAGAATTATTTATAAGAACTAAATACATATCACTAGAACATGCTAGGCCTTAAAACATGAATATGTACAGAATGGCATATTATCTGTAAACTGCTGCCTACATAATTCAATAGTAGTTTTAAACGTTCAATAATTTTTGGACTACTTGTTCTTGACTCAATGGAACAGAAACTGTATTGTAAGGGTAAGGTATGCAGGTTCTGCCAGCGCAATGAGGATAGAAGCCGGTCCGGACGTTCTACAGCTCTATGAAGTGAACCTAAATGAGTCCACTCTTTTGATTAAATAGTCAATTTACTATCAAATTTCAATATATTTATAATTTAATATCATCTTAATGATTCTTAAATATTTTTATTTAGGAAGTTGACAGTGTGTGTGTGTTTGTCTTTCTGATATGATATTTCTTAGTTTCATTTAACTCCTATTTAACTTCCTAGTTTTGATCTTAAATTGGAAAACTTTAGAATAAAGTAACATGGTCTATTTTCTTGATTCGTCTTTCATTTCTTATTTATTTCTAAATTAGAAAAGGGCGATTCGGTTTCTTGCACTCTAAAAAAACTGATGATTTGTGCAATTCTCTTTCTTATTTCAGATGGATAAAAATACCAAACATCTAGGCATTCCTTTCAAAGATTACCCATTTGAGTGAAGATTCACGGAGTTCTTGAATTCAAGGTTCTAACTTCCGGACATAATGGGTGAATCGAGTAATTGTATGTAATGAGATTACTTAGTAATTAAATTGCGCTTAAAAAATTAAAAGTAATACTTAGGAAAGTAACCAGTAATTAATTGAAGAAAAAACGGTAGATAGATTTTACATGAAAGTTTTTCGGCAAATTCAGTCCAAAGTCAAGTCGATGTGGTAATGGTATGAGGAAGCTTGGATATAAAGCAGATTACGATGTTTCCTGGCACAGTTTGGAAGTTAAAGGCCATCACTTATTGTTTATGTGATTTCATTATTTTTAATTTTTGATTTAGTTAATTATTATATTTGTATGTCTATTCTTTGTATACTTGTTCATATGTAAAAATGAAACTGGTGCAAGCAGGCGCCTCGCTCGCTCTCCGTCAGCAGCAAAAAGTTTTATCACGTGCGCTCGTTGTCAGCAGCATATTTCTATTTTTCAAATATATTAAAATATTTAAAAGAATTCGATGTTTACGTTGTTCACTCTTGTTAGCGGCATTTTAAGATATATGTTTTCCTTGTTCGCTCTAATTAACGACATTTTTAAATATATTTTGTTTCCCTTGTTCGCTCTTATTAGCGGCATTTTTCAATATTATATTCCGTGTTTCCTTGTATATATTGTGATTGTCGTTCATGTTTTGTATATATATATATATATATATATATATATATATATTAGTGTGTGTGTGTCAAAATAAAGAAGAATTTTTTCTTGGTTTAAATACACACACACACAGCGCTATACAAAATACGTGTAAACACTTATCCCTTTTGTCAATTTTTTCAAAAAACACCTTGATAGTTTTTTGCAAAAATCCAAGAAGATTGCACCGCTAAGATATTTTTGAATGTCTTTATTCCTACCAAACAACGACATACTACTGATATTCCTAATCACTACATTTTATCTTTTTAGTATGGTAAGTAATGAATTTTCCCTTTCAAACATACCCAAGATTCTCTTTCCTAAATTAAAATTCCTAAAAGAATCACTTGATAAAAATCTGAAAAATTTCAAATATTTTGCTATGGTATTGTGATGTGTGACCGAGTTTCTTTATCATCTGTATATAAATTATGCCTGCAGTGGAAAAAATAAATTGTAGTTTCATCCAAAAAGTATCTTTTCTATCACACTTCTACAAAATTATCCTACATATATACACTGTAATTGTATTGAACACAACAGGAAATTTATAAAGTACTAATCTTATCTCAAAATTTTATATTTAATAGAAAATGTATTTTCCCAAGTTTATTTAATCATCAAATAGGCCAAATAACTTTTTGTTCAAGTGCAACCTCTCTCAGATTAAGGGTCTTAGAGGAAATTCATATCATTAATACCATTGCCTAGAGCTATTAAACATGGCATTCATTATGCCTTGGTTAACAAATATTCATTATGAAAAAAATATTTAAAAATTTTTGGAGGGGTTTATTCATATTCCTAGGTAATAAATAAATATATTTTTATATGCAGCATTTTAGTGATTATTACAAATAAATTTTTAAATGTATCACTTCAGTGATATCAATTTTACATTCAAACATTTTTTTCAAATAATTTTTAGCCGTATTTTACAAAGAATTTTTTATTGTTTTAGTTACAACCTTTATACTCATGCAGTATGAATATAATAATTTTCGTCTTAAACATCATGCACATCAGAAAGTGTACCATTCCATTCCATAAAAATTCCATTGCAAAACTCCATTTTTACTAGCATGAAACAAGTAAAAATCTGCATGAAACGGGGTCAAATCATTTACTTTATGCTTAATATATTCTAGGCATGTTGAGGAATAGTCTGGTGAAGAGTATCGAATTCGG
This sequence comes from Argiope trifasciata, assembly GCA_026543055.1. Lineage (NCBI taxonomy): Eukaryota > Metazoa > Arthropoda > Arachnida > Araneae > Araneidae > Argiope > Argiope trifasciata. Next base: position 6,880,331 of record JAPMOQ010005572.1, read on the forward strand.
GATCGAAGAGCAGTTGGTTTGAAATCGATTCTACTGAAGTCTTACCAGGTGTTTGGACTGACTGCATATTAAACTTAACATCGAACAGAGGTTTCGCTTGATAATGTGTCTGACAGAATTACCAATATTTACATAACGTTTCAAAATAAGGAATATTTAGTCATTATGAAATTTACTATATTAAAATTACCATACATTGTAATCGTGTTTTAAAAATTAATATTTCTAATTTTATAGTGCACGTACAATCCATTTCTTTTCGAAAATTTGTTTCTTTCTTAAGATCAAGCTGTTTTTTAAACTACCTAAAGGGGAAATTTTTTTATTATTTTTGATCAACATTCTTGTTATAAATCGTTTGGAACAGAAAATGGCTACGTAAAAAATTCATGAGCACTTGCATTTTTGTTATATTTGTTCGATGTTTATATAAAATGGATATTTTTAAGTTATTAATTTATGTTCATCTTTTTGTTCAAACTTTATGGAAAGTTCTCCATTTTCATATTCCTTTAATTATTTGAATATTTCTAGAAAATTGCTTCAGTTGTTTGCGAAGTTGAATTATAAATCTATTGCTCAAACACAGTTTAATTTTTTCCTATGTGATTGCTTATCCAAGAATCTTCCATTTTATCATAATACTGTTTTAATATCATAATCATTTCTGTATACTGTGTGATGTATAAATCATTACGTACGAAATGTAGTGGTTGTTACTATTAGAGTTTCAAGTTTTCAATATTATAGGAGTTTAAATAAGTAGATTTATTACTGACATCCTTATTTTTTTACGGATCAGTTTGTCCAACGAAAGATTTTTTTGTGAAAAAAAGTCGTCAAAATATTCTCATTCTTCCAAGGATATTTTTAAATCCCCAAATTTTGATCACTTTTGGTAAGGGGTTAAAAGAAAATCCTAGCAATTTTCATTGTCTCCAGGTTACATATTAAATTCATTTTAAAAAGTAAGCCTAAGAAACATTATCGCGAAAAGCTTCAGACTAGAGTGAAAAAAGACAAATTTGAAATTTTGATTAAATTATATGTTATCCTAATTTGTTTTATTTTAATTACTCATTCTTACTGCTGTAATGCGATAAATTTTTATCTACAATAAATCTATAAACTCATTATATGCGCAATCTTCGCATTTTACTAATTTAATTTAACAAATTCTTCAAAATTAAAATATTTTTAGCGTAACTCAGGTTAAGAAAGTTCACATTAATTATTCAAATAAATATAAGTATTGATACAAATGAATGAGAAATACGATAAAAAAATTAATTTATAGGATTTGTATTCCTTTTTCATGAAATATTACGCAATTCTTTTTCTTTAAAAGGTAGTGACTTTTACTCATTAGGACAATGATTGACAAAACTATCAAACAAATTCGGAGTCAATAGTGCAAATATTTCCAATCTCTCTCAAAGTGTTCTCATCTTTCTTCTTCTAGATCAATATCCACTGAAAAATCAGATAATTAATTAGCTCTACTTTTGATTTTTTTTAACTTTTCATGTTAAATTCACTTTATCTTATTTATTTCCGCTGCTTTGACTGATGCTACAAGATCATCTAAAGCTTTATTCCTCATATTTCTCGACATCCTTTCTCAATCATTTCTTTGACTTCTTCATGGCTCTTTGTTATTAGCGTATTTGAAAGTCCTTCACCATCCATTGCTTTGGCAATTTTATAATTTCTTTCCCGGCAGTTTTAATATCACAATTTTATCAATATTTTGCAGGCTGCCTGTATGAATCAAATTCTATTGTTGGCGTAATTAAATGGAAAGAAATTAACAAAACGCATTTGTTCAAAATCAGTTCAAGCGTGCAAGTCAGAAATTGGCAAGGATTTATAATATTGATATAATTCTGCAATACTGCTTTTCTTAAATGCAAGTTTATCACTGAAAGAAGAGTAATCGATACTTTGTATGGAGGCTGAATGAATTTACTTTGGAATTTAATTTGGAGAGGTAAAACATCAGGTTCTGAGAAAAAAAATTGCTGTGATATTTCTATTTTGGAGCAGGGAAAATAAAGAATGTTATCTCAAGGTATATCTATACGAACATTAATAGATATTCGATATTCTAATTATCTCAAGGTATCAGCTATTCGATCATCTGTGTGATGAAGGCATGTTTTAACAATAACAATTAAAAAACATTTATAAGTAACCATCTTTGGCCAGAAATTAGTTTGCTGGGAATGCTGGTGGCATTTAATCAATATTCCGGCATAAGATTGCAATAAATTATTCACAAGAATGTTACGTATTCTTAAGTATAGCCTTCATTAAGCTCATAATTTCTTCAAAATTACTTGTATCCTTACTCAAAAACGTTCAACTTATACTGATAGATATTAAATCCTATTACGTTTATAATGTATTTGTCCTGTTTATATTATAAATGGTTCTTTTTAATTGAATCAAATTTCATAATGTCATTAAGCAGTCCGAACAATCTGTCTTCTAAGTTTATCTTATCTTTTTTAAGCTATAATGCAAAGCTTCTTTTTGGACATGTAATAAACAAAATGTGTCATTAAAATCCAGAAATAGAAGAAACTTGCAGGATTAATATTTGAACAAACAATGGAAATAATTTGAACGTGATAGCAAGAAATCTATTGTTGAAAATTATCCTAAAAAAATATAATTTTAAGAAATTATCAAAATTTAAAAAAAAAATGTCATTACAAATAAACCGATATCACTGAAAATGTAACTTTTTAATTTTAAAATAGAGATAAGATAATAGTGAACGTAATTTTTGTGCAATACTTTTAAAAGTTATAGCGATAAAACATCAAAATGTAGTTTTAATTTACGTAATTAAAATTCTATTTCAAATTATTTCAAAAAATGCTTGAAGGCACTAATTTATACTCACCATAATATCTATGTATCAAATTTATCAGCTCTAGTTCAAATAGTTTATTCCAATGTATGCACATCCACATTCTATTTTATTATTAAGATATGAAATATATATATAAAGATGATTCTAGCTTCTTACAAGTCGTTTAAACAGATGTAGAAAAAATTAAACATGGAATATTTTCCAATCAAATACCAAAACAAATTTTATTCTTTTTAGACTTTAAAAAGACGAAATCGAAATTCCAGACTATGTAATCGACTCGCAAATGATTTTGATTTTGATTCTGATTTTTCAAAATGTTTTAATATATCTTATCTTACAATAATTTTCTGGCATATGAAGCTAAATTTTCTATAAAATGTAATAAAATAATAATAAAAGCTAAATTCATCGCTAAAGGTAGAAAAAAATCTTTTCCGAAAAGTATTAAAAGTATTCCGAGAAGTATTATGAAATTCTAGGAGTTTCTATTTCAAGTCATTTTACATAAATTGAAATATTCTGAAGAATTTCATTACTTCTCTATAATAACAATTTAATGCAATTTTGAAAGAATTTCAAATTCTTCGTCTATTGCAAACTTTTCTGAATTTTTTTATATCAAACTATTCCTATAAATTTTCATGAAATAATATGAATTTTACTTGCATTTTATTTTTTGCACATGATAGGATATATATCCATGAATTTGTGATTCATAACTGAAAAATATTTCGTTAAAAATTTTAAAAGCCTTTCATCAGAGGTTTGTACTTCCTTAAATTATGAGTTGCAATGCTAAGTGAAGACTTTCGTAACATCTTGATTTTTAAGAAAGTCCAGTCCAGAAACCGTTTTGATTTGTCATTAAACTTTCTTAGCAGCTTCGTGTTTTTTAAGAAGGGCCAGTTCAGAAACTTTTTTATTTATTATTAATCTTTCATACTATATCATTGAACTTTCCGAATATTATTCCTAAACCACATGCTAGGAACTTTCTCAATAAGGTTCACGGTTGAACGCTAACCTATCAGCATTAACAGGAATTTAACATATAACCAGAGGGAAATAAGAATACATGGAAATAGTTTCCCAAAACCTTTCTCTCACAATCTTTAATAAAAAGCTCTCTCGCCCTTCCCAGCAAGAAATCGTGGATTTTATGTAAGGCAGGGAATGTCATTCATGGCATTGGCATACAATGATTTGAAAATTAACTTATGATCTAAATTTATTATTTTTACCAAATATGTTATCCTTGGTGATTCTTTGACAATTAATCGTTGGCTAATGGTAAAAAAAATCCGAAAATCGAATTTTTTTAACAAGTTTATTTAATCAAATGAAAATAAAATCTGATATGGAACTACAAAAGTAGTCACAAAATATATTGTAAATTTGAAGTACTTAAGTCATCTCGTTTTTGAGTTATCGCGCTTACATGCTTCTGAAAATACACTCATAGAAGATCAAGAAAGTCAATTCTTTGCAAGATTTAGATCTAAAATTGATAGGTCTGCATCACAGATGCTGTTATTGTCTTGTCGAGCAAAAGTAGTGCAAAAAAATCAAATTGATCCAAAAGATTCCAAGACAGACAAGTGTCCAACTTCCGTGGAATAGAGGAGTTGATGCGGGGGAACGAGATGGATTCTGATGAGCTTCGTCAATACGGCGGGGCAATCAAAAATATGGTTGGAAGAGAGTGCAATAAAGATAACTCTCTGTCTGTACAGTGAGGACAGCCCCTATAGCTTCGATAGCCATCGAGAGATATTTTCATACCCCTGAGGTGTTTAGTTCTCAATCTGTCTATGGTTGTGGAAAGAGCACGGTTACAGTTTAAGGCATGGATAGAGTACTTCTGAGAAGAAGTATGATGTAGTCTGCTGCTGTCATCAACATCAGTGATGGTCAGGCTGCTGGAGAATTGAGAATTATATCTAACCTCCTTTGTAAGAATATTAGCTTTCTCATTACCAACAATGTCGACGTGCATTGGTATCCACTGAAAAATGCAAGTTCTTTGAACCGTGGTAATTTTTTTAAGAGCAGGGTTATATTTTGGGTGAGTTGGGAGTGGTTTCCAAAAGGGCCTGGAGAGCAGAGGGAGAGTCTCAGAACAATAAAAGTCAATTGGATTTTTTTTTTATCATTTTGGAGTAGTAGAGGGCCAAAACCTGCTTGATGGTCACTAGCTCATAGATGTAATTTGAGGCAATTTTACCAAATATTTGAGGCAACAGATATTTTGTGAGAATCAGATTTACCATTAGCATAGGTGAAAAAGATGCCTGCACTACTCCAGTTAAGTCTGTAATCTGAAGAGCCATCAGCAAAAGCTTTTGTCATATTTTGAGCCGAATTTGAAAACTCGAGGATGGTATAAAGACCCTTCTTGATAACTGCATCTGGATCTTTTTGTTCATGAATAGTACTACAAATGTTAAATTTATGTGTCGAACTTTATTTTTCTTTTCTATCTCGTAGTATATAAGTCATATTGCTTGCTTATATCATAATTGAAAGAGAGACATTCTCGTTATGAATTTTGATCGAAATTTGAAAGAAATATACAAGTTTGGTAAATTTGGGCTTATTTGGCGTAAAGGCAATATATTAAATACTATGCGTCCAGTTTTAAAAGGCTTGAATTATCGTTGTTATTGACAGACATAATTCCAAAATTATGGTCTATGAAAGTGAAATTTTATCTAACTTTGAGTTCAAATTTTTTGAAGATTGTAATATTTTCTCTGTATTTTATACATGAGAAAGTAAAAAAGAAACGCGAAACAACATCTGTTAAAAAAAGTCTGCTGAAATCTCTCAATGATTATAGATGGAGATTAAAACCCTTCTTGTTCAAGATGCAATAATGCTTTCATTCATGTAGAAATGTATGTCCTCTTTATTTGAGCAATAACAGTGATATATTTCAGATTATATAGTTGAACTAGCGTCATTAGGTCACGGAGAAAGCCAGAAGGTCATTTTTAAAAAGTAGTTCTCTTGTTGTCATATAAATAGGTTTTTAAAAAATACTAATTCTGCGAGTAATTAATTAGAATTTTAACACTTGATAAGGTGTAATTATTCGGCGTTTTATATATTTATGTATAATAAATATTATTATTATATTGAATATTATAATATAAAAAATATTAATATAAAATAACAATGTTAATAAAACTGTATAACTGCTAAGGTTTCAATGTCTCATTAGATAAATTTATTAAAATATTGGTAATAAAATTGAATACATGACTCAATAATTTTGCATAAAACGTGGATACCGAGCTGTCTAGAGTCCTAACAGATAAAATAAATGAATATGTATTCATAAAGTTAATAAAATATAAAATATTAAACTAAAATGAACCACTATTATTTTTAAAATGTGTTGAAATTTTAAATTAATTTGCGGATTTTACTAACCCACTACCTGCCATTTTTTTATATCTTTCGTTCTGTACAGTTATGTATTTTTACAGAATTCTACAAAATATTTTTCCGATCTGTTGGTCAATGAAATAAACAGTCCTTTAAAAACGAACTATGATGACTTTTATTAAACATAATGACGCTAACATAAAGACGACAAATTTAAACAGCAGATAAGAATACAAGCAAGTCACCGCACCACACTACAACAAGTAATCCACAAGTAGTAATCGATTGTAAAAACAACCAGAGCATACAAAACAACCAGAAAGAATTCGGCAGGAGGAGGGAATCTACGTTGCTTCACTCTTACGGTCTCTCAAAACGTTTGCAATTCTTCACTGTCTTCTCTCTTAAGCTGTATCCAGCTGCCGACTCACTACTACATGAGTGTCTACTCCACACACGACTCAGTAAACATCTGGACTTCTCTCACTGCTCAATTCAGAAAACGATCAAGCTCCACACAATGCTTGCGCTTCGCCAGACTGATCCACCTATTTCTCTGTCTCTTTCCATGATTCAATACAAAATACAATTAACGATTGACTTCAGCTTGAGGATGTCGGACTTTTATAGTTCCACAAGACAAACAGATAAGATTCTGGAACTATCATACATATCTTGGCTCAATCATTAAAATTCTGAAAGTTTCTAGTAATATGTATTTAGTCGCTTATTTCTTCACCAAGTTCGATCAGCATCCATCAGAGCTTAGTGTGAAACATTTTTTCCAATGATTAAACTAGACGTGCTGGGAAACGACATTACAGATTTTTAACAATATATGCGCGCAAAAAGTTGTATAATAGTATAATTATATTCAAATTATGTTTTCATTGAAAATATTCGATACTTTTGAAAAAGAGCAGCGTTAAACAGTGACCAACAAAAATCATTTCAATTTTTAAAAATAAAAAAAACTGAATAAGTAACATATCATTACTATAAATTACATATTTATATACAATATTTCATTATATATAAAAACTCAATTGAAAATAGAATGCTTCAAAATCTTGCTATAACATTATGCATCTGCAATCCTCTGACCGAAGCAACTTCTTAACACCTTTAATGTGCGGAATTTTTTCCATGCATTTCCCGTCAAGCAGCCACTGCTCTTCTAAGAAAGCTTCACATGTAGGCTACAATTCCTCATGATAGTCATTGGTGGGTTGATCACAAGTGCAATACCCATTACGCATATCATGTGTATTAATTAGCATCTCAAAAGACACGAATCTTTTAAAGCAATCATTTTTTTACCATCTTTGGACAAGTACATCGCCACCTATCAATAAACTTTTTAACTTTTCCACAAAACACATTTCAATTGCTTCAAATATATTCAGATGAAATATCAGTTCAATCTTGCCAAGTAGTTCTTTAATGCCTTTTGAAACTGAACTTAACTCCCTTCGTATATTCAAAAATAATAAAATGTGTCAATCAGTTATTTAAAACCTGAATAAAATTTAGAATCAAGTTCCTCGTTCCTCCTTATCAAAACATACAAAGGAAAATTCTTTAAATACAATCCAGAAAGAAAACATTTATTTTACTCTTATTTTAAGTATAATTACAAACCACAGCATGAAGTAACAAAGACAGCGCCATCACACGGACAAATGCGAAACATTTATTTAATCACTTGTATCCCAATTTTTATTCCTCTTGATTGGCAACAAGCATAAAACACACCCACCAGAAAATTCCCACCTTCGTTAGTAACGCTAAATCATTCGAAGTGCAAGCGCCGCGAGTGATTAAATGATTCTGTTTTTAAGAACACCGTTGGAAGAATAATCTCTTAAAAATTACGTGTCTGAAATTCTCCAGGTAAGAAAAAAAGATTACTCCTTGGCTGTTTAAGAAAAGATAAAACTTTACTTCATGTCAGCGCTGCGGGTTATTTGGAAACTTAAAGTTAGGCTTCGAAACAGAAGTTTTCAGATATTGACACAGAAAAGAATAAAAATTTAGCAAGCATGCTTTTTTTCCCAAGGAGAAAAAGGAGATATTTGCCTGAGGATTTTTAAATAAAGTGATGTTAGAACAAAATGAGCTGTTGGAGTCATTGGAAGTCAACGATTTCCAATCTCAAATTAAAACTTGATCATTGCTGTCCAGTCTTTTTCAGCTATTTGCTTTATTTTATTTATTATTGTTGATTAAGGAGTGATTGTTTTATTGTATCCGATTTGTCATCTTTCAGTTTTTTCAAAAAGATCATTTTCAAACATTTGGTTTAGAAAGTGTTCTTAATAAGTATTACTGTTTTTTAAATTATATAGTTATGATTTTGGATGTAAAAAATTATTCAGATATGACTTTTGGCCCACCAAAATTATATGTGATTTCTTGTAGAATATTATAAAAAGTTATAATTACAGCTAGCATAATCGGTAGTAGTCAAAATTAAAAGATCAGGTGTTAGTTAAAAAAGAATCTATATCGCTGAAATATCATCAAATGTGAAAACTTTTCAAAACTCATAGGTCTTTTATTGATATCAAATTAGTCTCTAATACTGGAGTTAAAGAGAGTTAGAATGAATGAATGCATGAATTAATAAAATCACAAAATCGATTTACAGTCATTAATTTGCTAGTATATTAATCTAAAATAATCATTTTAAAATTAAAATTAATTTAATGACACTGTATTTAAAAAATATATAATGTGCAGATTACACTTATTAATGAGCTAAAATGTATTTTTAAATAATTTTTTACTGTTAGTATTCGATTTATAATTAATTTTTATTAATATTATTGAATCTTGAAATTAACTTTCTTACTCAAATTGTCAACCAGATAGCACCGAACGCACAGAACCAAAAGTTAAGGACATAAAATTCGGTTTATTATCTAAAATCGAATTTTATACCAAAACCATTGAACGTCTGACCATATTTAGGTCTGTACTTCCACATGCATGAAAACCCGTCAACTCATGTTAACACGCAAATGTTAAGTCAAAAACATTCGATAGGCTATCTTGGAACAACAACTACAGTTTTTAATCAAATTTTGATGACAATGGACTGGCACAAAAACCCATTCAAATTCATGTTATCGAGATGGATTCAGTAGAAATATCCGTTTCATTTCAAAGATCTAAATTACGTAATTATCGTTCAGCAACTTCATGTAAGGTATTAGCGATCTTCCAAGGTTTACAATTTTATGCATAACAATAGGTTAAGATTTTTTTTATTACAGATTATGCGAGCAAGTTTCGGGAAGACCACTATCACAGTTTTTTTTTAAGTTTGTAAAAAAAAGAAATATATATATAAATTGACGAAAAAAAGTAAAATAAATATAAGAAGGGGAATTTTAATTTTCTTGTATGTATAATATAGAGGAAGTATTGCATAATTCAATAATCTTCAAAAAAATTCGAATTCTGTAGCACCTACTTTTTTCCTTCAGCAGAGCCCGACATTGTACCGTTTTGCAGAAGAAAACCAATTAACGGCAGACCCGCACCCTGAAATCGACTTTTTTTCCCATGTGCAATCCTTGCTCAAATACAAATTGCTTTAAGCTGGATACGGTGGAATCCTTCCATTATACTGTTCTTTACATTAATTTTTTATGTGTATCTGAAGTATTAAAGGCTAGCGCATTTTGTAGTGTAGCTGTGTTCGCGAAGATTAAAAATGGTGTGTTTAAAACCAGGCAGTTCCTTAGAAAACCGCAACTTAAAATATGGCGCCAAAAGTCCACCATGGGAAAAAATTATACCTCAGGGTGCAAGTCTGCCATTCAACTGGTTGTCTTCTGCAAAACGCCACAAGAAAGCAATCTCTGTTCAAGGAAGAAAAGAATTTCTACAACGCTAGGTTTTGAAAAATATTCACGTTTTAAACATTCCTCAGCTCTAAAAACTCGTTTTTAGTGAATGTTCTTGTGTCTGTGACAAAGACAACTCAATAAGGCTTTGATCTAGACGGATAAAATTTAGTATGCTTTCTTTACATCAAATTTGCAGATATCTTTCAAATTTTAAGCAAAAGCTGTTAAGAGGAAGTCCATCTTTCCGATTACTCGAATATAAGTTACTATAAAACGAAGAGAATTAAACAGATACGATTCGATAGATTTAACATCTATAGATTAGATACCAGCCAAAGTTTGAGCCAAAACTAACAGCAGGTTGACTGTTCTACGGATTGTAGTCTCAGACGCATATAAACATAATAATTCAACTTAAATGCATCAAATTAACTATAGGATTTTATGACCACAAGTTCGAATTTGTATCAAATCTTGGTTTCCATTGATAGGGGAAAAGGTGTTTTAAGCACAAGTTCGATGATTGGATTCTATAAACCACATATAGGAGATTATTCACCAAGAATGACACTATAAATTCAGTCAAAATGCTAAATTCAAGCACAAAGTTAGTATTTCATAACTATTCCAAGTAACTGTCATGTATGGCTATCTCTACCATGAAAAGTTTATTAGAGTATGTACGAGAAACTTTTGGAGATACCGATTCGGCATTATTTTTAGTCATACATCCTAGAATATATGCATCTTCAATTGTTTACATGCCTCCATGGATGGAATGTGTGAATGTGTCTTGAATACAGCCAATCGTAGTCATTTTTAATGATGTAATAGTCTTAATCTTTCCAAGGAATGTTCCTTTCCGGCTCTAGAACATTCCAAACGCAATCAAGGGCCACTCGAAGCAATCTGGACCGTGAATCCTCGAAAGCCTCATTTGACTCGCCAGACACCTCCCCTTCCTGCCGTATTAATCTCTGCCGGACACGTCATTAGTCAAAACGTCGTTGCGCGCTCCCTCAGTCCCGCACAAACATCGCAAATTGACCGTCGCGCTTATCCCAACCTTATCGCTTCGCACTCCGTAAACATACTTTAATAGTCTCAATTTCCATTACTCAGACGCTAAGCTAGAATTGGGTACTATTTAAAATCGCATCTGAATATCGTCCTGAATTAGGATGTTGGGGGGCTGGGGAATCCAGAGAGTAGCAGATGCTTTTTGCGAGATAGAATTAAGGGAGGATTTATGTTATTGCAGTTTTTAAAAGGAAAAAATAAAAATCAGATACAAGCGTAAGTGACTTTTATTACTGTACAATCTTTTTTCTTTTTAAATAAGGGAGGAAGAAGTTTTAATATAATAAAGAAAAAGAAACTAACGGGTGAATCCTCCCCAATACATTATCGCTTGCTCCCTAATAAAGGTGCAATTCCCGTTCTCACACAGCATTAGAATGTGGGCTATAAGCAAAGTTCTGATCGTCACATAGCATTTGAATTTTTATATTCAGAATGCAACGAAAAAAAACGCGCTATGCTTCACAGTATTATAAGGTAAAACAATAATGCTTTTTTTCTTCGGACAAATGAAGCGAAAATTTGGCACATAGTTTTGAGTTTACATGCATAAAAATACGCAGACCAACAGACGATTAACACTTTAGCGAGTTTTATTCGAAAGTTTGGAATTATCTTTAAATGTTATGACCATATGCAAAATGTTGTTTTCCTAAATCATTGTTGTTGAGAGTTCTTTATTTTTATTGTGTTCACATGGTACAGACACACAACTCGGATTTGATATTTTTGTTATTACTATGTTCATCTATAGTCTAATAGAAAGACAGACTTCCTCTAATTGGATTTACCTCAAATTTTAATGCAAGACAGACAAAAAATAATAATTAATCCGGCCTCCTCAAAGCATTTTTGAAATATCTTATTAATCGATTGATAAAGACATTCCAAAAATCTGTTTTTCTGACACAGTAAATCCTAAACAAGGAGTTTTATCAAAATAGCGAACGTGAATGTTTTTGATAATTAAAAAACTTTATATGCATTACATATAATCCGAATTCTATTAAGATTATAAATCTATGCTTTAAACACATTTTATTCATCTATCCAGTTACTGTTTTGTTTATCACGATCACATATTATCTAATAAACAGAAAAAAATTTTAATGGATTTCGCTCAAAATTTTATGTAATTTTTTATAAGTTACTGTATATAACCGATTTTGAAATTATGGAAGAAACAAACGTCATGTTTCCCATTTGAGCAGATGGAAAATTAATAAACGAAAATATATTCAATGTGAACTTTGAATTTTAATAACACATCAATGGTACGTTGTCCCATTTTCTGTAAACAATTTCTTATAAATCTGTATGTTATTGAAAAAATTGGTATTTAATAAATTGTTTTTCGGGATTGTGTGTGTGTGTGTGTGTGTGTGTGTGTGTGTGTGTGTGTGTGTGTGTGTGTGTGTGTGTGTGTGTGTGTGTGGGTGTGTGTGTGTGTGTGTGTGTGTGTGTGTGTGTGTGTGTGTGTGTGTGTGTGTGTGTGTGTGTGTGTGTGTGTGTGTGTGAATAGTGAGTAGAAAAAATGAACGCATGTAGCAAGTTATAATTGGTCCTTTGTAAAACAGGATAAACAAAATAATTATCTTCTTTGTCGTTTTTCTCATTATATTCTACCCTTGAAACAGCATCAAAACTGTAAAATACGAGTTTAAGCATACTCTTTAGATTTTCAAAATTCAAAAGCAGTTCAACCAATAATTCTAAAGACAATCGAAAGAATGCATAAATTCGAAAACGCACAAATACTCTTGTTAAGATAATGTATTTAACTGGAGAGTAATATCCACTCGCATCATTTTAAAAGTATGTTATATAGATTATCTATCCTTTGAAATTACTCAAAATATAATATTTTGTAGCATGAGCAGGTTACGGATGAAAAAATGTAACTTGTAGTCAAAAGATGTATTTATTTCAGCGAATTATTTCAATTATTGCTGGAGTGAAAAGATATATCAAGTGATCTAATTCAATGAAATGTAGTTTCAAAATATAATGAGATACATCGTCATTGAGATGTCCATACTTTTATTTTTGTTGTTTTGAATAAAATGTTTTTGCTGATCAGAATGCAAAGAAGTATCTGCTGAATGATACACCTGATTCACAAATTATATCTTATTCTAAAGCTGCAGATAGATTATTGGAGACTGATTTCAAAATTTTGTATAGCAGTCTCAAAATAAGTTTTTAAAGGCCTAAAACACAATTAAATAGCTTTCCAGGAGGATATTATGTATCAATTAAGAGAAAGCCATACCCTATAACCACAAATTATTACTGTTTAAAGGAAATTTTCTATAATTTAAATCAAGCCCAAAAACATTCCCAAGCCTAAATGGCGTGAAGATCTTTTAAAAATTAAATAATTGCGTTTTTAAAGTAAGAGCCTTCTATATCTTCGTTAAGAATTTAATAATTAGCAGGTGCTCAACAGACTCTTCCAGCTTCCATTCTGTATCAATATTACGAACCTGTAATTTTGCTAATAGTGTCTTTATAAGAAAGTCTAATTTACAGTTATATGTATTCGATGCTGTCAGATGTCGCATTAGTGGTCCCAGAACTTGGCGTCCATTTGACGACAAATGTGGCGACTTTGGCGACAGAATGGATGATACCTGATACATCAAGAATTTTATCAAACCGTCCATTAGGAACCAAGATACATCCAGCTGGTCCCTGAGCTTGTAGCCCCACCTCTCGGGAACTATAAAAGGCCGGCAACCTCAATCTGGAGCAATTATCAATAGACTCCTGGTAATAATAGTAGTTCTTGCGAGTGGTCTTGAATTGTGTCGTCGTGAACGGGGAAGTCCTGGCGGGTAGCCCTGAATTGAGGTCTTGAATTGGTAGTGGCGAATAGCAGTAAGAATAGCCGGGAGAATACCGAAAAACGACGGAGTGCTGAACGAAGTCCTGATCCTGAGTCCTGTCCTGAGCGAAGTAGTCCTGATCTGAGTAAGAGTTGAGAACTGAAATAATGAGTCGGCAGCTTAAGAGAGAAGAGACAGAGGAGTTCTCAACTGTCTAGAGAAACCATAGGGCGAAACTCCAAGAATCCTTTCTCCTGATGAAAACTTTTTAGCAGCTTTGTGTGCTGTTGAGTACTGTTGTGTGTGTGTGTGTGTTACTAATTGTGGACTACTATTGTCGTTGTATGTTCGTCTTGGATGTAAATAGTTGTCGTCTTTGTGCTGTTCTGTTTTCATGTAAATAAAAACCATGGTTGTTCTCCTAAGAAAGGACGGTTCATTGTGTTTATCTTGCACCTTATACTAGTTAAACTTTTCAGTGAACACGACGGGGATGGAAACCGTATAAATATTGAGAATTCTGATTGTGCACTAAATCCACATACTCCAAAGAGTTTTCATTAAATTAAGTGTAAATTCTTTAAAACTAAGGATTAGGCTATCTTCTAAAGCGGTCCCACATAGCTTTAAGCTATTATAAAAACCGATTTTTTGCATTTCAGAGAAGGATTTCCAGCTCTTCCATAAGAACTTAACATCCATTAAATTTAAACTAGCTTTTAGTTGCAGATTAGTTTAATTTTAAACACTGACTAAATATATATCACTGATGTTCCTAACCATAACTTAAAACTTTGAATTTAAATCCAAGTAAATTATTCAAAAAAAAGATATTAAATGTCATATTTATGCCAAGGTTTGTTGTCTTAAAAAAAAGCTAAGGAAATAACTTTGGTTTAAGAAAGTCCGCTGAAAAAATTCAAATAATTATTTTTATTTAAAGTTTTTTGTCAGATATTTTTTAATTTAGGATCATGGGCAAAATTCTTTGCTGTAGAAAGGAATTATAGAAAGGTTTCTCACTCTTAAGAGGTGTAAACAGAAGTTGAAAACATGTCTTCAGATCTTTTCAGAACATTTTGCATTGATAAAATAGGATTAATCAAGGATAATATTACTTGATAACAATGAACGTTTAATATATTCTCAATCCATATAATTATTTATATTAATTAAACGCTAACCAAATTAAAGGATCATGAAATATATCTACAACCATCTCATGAATATGCATGAATCAGTGGCAATTCAGAATAATTGCTAAAATTGCATACCATTTTAATTCGAAGAAAAGAGATACGCTCTAATAAAAGTAATGTCCCTCCAAGGTAACCCGACACAAAGGTCATTCCATTGCAACTCCCAAATAACTAACTGCCATTTAGGTAACTTAACATTCGAAGCGGCCATTTTCCGAATAAAGCATTCACAATAAAGGTCGGAATTCGTTATAATCAGATTTCTGGGATATTTCCCCACCAATCCGGATAATTCCATTCTCCAAACAGGACCAATTAAACTCCCTCCTAGAAGCACTGTCAAGCCTAGTTTCCTGAGGAAACAGCCTCCAATCGTTATTTCCCCAAGCGATTCAATACCTTGAAGTGAAACGAGTTGATGGTGGGTTGGCGCGTTCCCCAAATGCACTTTCGAAGACGATCGAAGTGTACAAAGTGTCGCGTTTAACGGGCAAGACGGATATATATCAGAATGCCTAATCTTCAGTCGTAGAACACCAGAGCGGTTAATGAGAATTTCGTCCCCTATCGGAATGAAATGGGATGCAGAGGGGACCTTTAAGATTAACTATCGTTCTGGAGATTCTGAAATCTCACGCGAGACCTTGGATTTTCCCACCCTCTTACCCGGACTCAAGTAAATTGCCACTTTATTAGACGGCGGTCTTGATTTGTTTCGCTTGAAGAGAAGTGGACCTGCCACTGAAGTGCTCATCTGTGAGCAGAGAAAAGTTCCTTTGTCCGCTAATCGAAGGCGAAAATTGTTTAGGAAGAATTGGTTCAACGGTCGTTAAGTAAATACGAACCATACCATCTGCTCAAATGAGCACTTTTTCTCGTCGTTAAAGTTCTTTGCATTTACTTTAGCGACATTTTTTATAGCACTTGTTGCGTAACATTGCGAAAATAAATTTAAACTGTACAAACAAATTATAAATTTTCAAAAATGAAAATTTTTTTATGAAAAGTAGCAGAAAATAATCCGGGCCACTTGAAGGCTTGTTACAAAGAAACTGTCTACTCTTTTGAAATGAAGAGCTTAGAAGGTTCTACAACAGCGTTCTTACTTGGATTTGTCCATGAACATTACCTATTGATTAAAAAATCATTTGCTTATCTTAAAATTCGCTCCTATTTTTAAGTCAAAGATCTGCCCTTTGTCTTGTATTTATTGAATTGAAGAAATTTTATA
Organism: Argiope trifasciata; assembly: GCA_026543055.1. Classification (NCBI taxonomy): domain Eukaryota; kingdom Metazoa; phylum Arthropoda; class Arachnida; order Araneae; family Araneidae; genus Argiope; species Argiope trifasciata. The sequence continues at coordinate 6,896,800 of JAPMOQ010005572.1, forward strand.
AATTATAGAATTTTAATGCATTACAATAATATGTAATGAATTTTCTAGAAACATATGATACTAGTAAGATTTCAAGATGTAAGAATATACACTAATTTTGACTGAAATTCTTGCATATAGTTATTCCAACAAAACTCAAGAAGTTTTCTATTTGTATCTCAGTTACCTTATCTCAAGGATGTTTCGACAATAGTTCATAACTTCTGGATTGTTTGAATTATTTATAACATTTAAAAAATATCAATTTTATAATATTTTAAGTAATTTTAGGAAATACAGAAATGGGTTTGAATTTTGAAGCAAAAATTTAATCTATTGCTCATTGGAATTGCCAAAATTCAGAAACAAAATTTGCACAAATGTTAATTTAATATCTTTAAAAAGATAATTATTTAAATTTTGAAACAGTAAAAAATCCATTTATACGTTATTATATTTTTTAAGCTATTGCGAAAAAACGCCAAAAGCAAGTTTAATTTTTGATTGATTAAAACCATAATTAAAAATGTCAACAACAAATACTCTCATTTTCATCTTCCAAGATAAATATGTGCCAAGGTTGGAAACTGTGGGTCACATGGTCTTACACGGACACACATACCTAACTACATTGTTAGTTATAAAGAACCGTCAATAATTACTAATTTATCAAAGAATAGCTATTTGTTTAGATAATTTCATTAAGTCCCTTTTCTCTCAAAAAAAAACTATCATACCGGGGGAGCTAAAATTTTAATTTTAAGCATTCCATTTACCCTCCCTCAACAAATTGGTAAAAAACTGAAATTTCATGCATGGAACTTGATGAATGAAATTTATTAAGTTCTTGATATTTAATAAAAAGTCATTTCATCACGATATAAGTTTTCGTATTAATAAAATAAGCTCATTCCTTCAACATAATTTAAAAAACTCTTTGGAAGTAATATTTAAAGAATCATCAATCATTTCTGAATATCAAATATTCTGAATTAATATAGCTAAATTTAATCATTCTAGTAAACCATACGAAACTTCAGTACACTCAACTGATGTTCAATTTTTTTTCCTTTTAGTGGGAGAATAAAATATATTGGTGCAAAATTAGAAGTAGGGAAAATTAGATCTGAATTTCGCCAGATAAGGAATTTGATCCCCATTTTTACGAAATATGTTTTTGAAAAACTATCAGAATATTTCGAATCCTCATTATAGTAATGTGAGCCGCTTTCCTATTCCGCTATTTGCCTATTTTCGCTGGACTATTACCATACTTAAAAGAAAAATTTTAAAATAATCCATATGAATCTTCTTTCATTTAATCAGATCTTTGACGATTTTCAAGACTTCGAGGATCTATTTATTAAAGAATCTGGAATTTTTGAAAAAAATCTACATACTGTAAAAAACATCACTGAAAAATCTTAAGAAAACTTTGCAGACAAGTATATATCCAATTTCACTTCCAATTTTGCTAAAAGCCCATCCTCTGGAATTTCTGGAGTAATAAGATATTCTAAATTGCATACCAGACAGAGCATATTAGAAAATTGCTGTTTACTTTTTTTAAAGTCCATAGCCAAAAGTATATCTAAAACTGTATGTACCATCTTTATATCATGAGTTTTTGAAATATATGTTGAAAAGATATATTTAGGAAAACTTTTTAAATTGGTAATGCATTTGTTAAGGAATTTGACTACCAAACAAAATTTCAATGTTTTAAAAAGTGGTTAAAAATTATTATCAAACTCCATTTAATCTAGAAGAATAGAGGTAATCGATGTATAACCTTAACTTTAACCAGATACTAACCATCTCCCACACACACACCACCACCACCAAAAGCGCACCGATAAATCTGAATGACTGGACCGTTTCGACCACATCACTGGTGGGAATTACAGTTAAGTCCTAAGGCTATGGAACAGCCGATTCGCAAGGGAAGTACGTCCCGTCATCGATATGAGGTAAACATTCCACCTCTTTTTTTTTATCCCGCCAGGGTGGCAAGAACCAACCACCATGCCTGGGGCTTCTCATCCTAATTTCTGGGAAGTTTCTCCCCTGTCCAGATGCAGTTGAGATACAAATAAATTAACTTTTCCAAATTAGTAGAATTTTCTTCACTTGATGTTTCAATTTCCACAATACATTTTTACGTCATATAATATTTATCGTTGTTCCATAGATGAAAATAGTATCTGGCATGATGAAGACTTCAACTATATTCTTCTTAAAAGAACCTACGGGAATGACCTCTCTGAAGCCTTTCTGCAAACTCTCAAATGAAGGTCTTACTGCTCTGCTCCCCCAGAACATTAAAATTTAGAAACTTGAGCAAGGCAATAAATGACTTGCATGGCACTGGCGAACAATAGTTGCGAAATATAGATCTTCAGTGAGAATTTAACAATTTTATTGAATCTATATTACGAATATGTATTTCTGGTGTCTCTGTTCATACCGATTATAGTCATAATTTAATATGCTGGCGTCCAGGCATAGAGGTAGGGCGTCTTCCAGGTGATCTGAGCGTCCTGGGTTCGAGTCCCGGTTCGGGCATGGTTGTTCTTCCTCTTTTCTATCCGTGAGATGTATAAATGTGCCCTCCGGTAAAAAGGAATTGTGCAAGCGAATGAGCGATGATTAGTGGCAAAATCATTCTCTTGCCCCTAGTTGGCGATACTAAAAACAAGAGACGCACCCTATCGGCTTAAATCGTTATCATTATAACAGCGGGCTTGTCCAATGACAAGAGCCATATAAAACAACAACAGCACAACACATAATTTAATATGGATCACATGCCGAATTTTTTTTAATGAAGGAGTGTTTATATTCATACATAAATACAGATCGAGTCAAACTTTTGACAGATTTGGTTTAAAGTTTAATAAGAATATACATTTCTGATGTTAAACCTATATGCGGAATTTTATTATCCTCTTTAAGTTTGACTGGTACTTGAACAGTCAGACTTCTTTTGAATAGCTTCTTTGAACCTTTTAAAGAAATCTACAAATTTGACCCTAAGTCTGTCAGCTGTCTAACTCAAAACATTTTTGAATTATTATACTCAAACATATAGAAGACCTAGTTCCTTAAATACATTTTTTAACGCAGTGAATTCTGAAAAATGATGAGATTCATCAAAATTTCGAGTTATAAGTTTTGACTATTACAATGCTTCTTCGATACATTATAATACAACAAAAAAAATCAGAAAATTCAGAATTTGATGTTTCTAAATTTTTATAAGATTAATTACAAACTCAGATTAAAATTCTATGCTAGCCATAATTCACTACGAATTCTTGAAACTTATCACCTTTCTTTCATATTATTTTGTACAGCCTAAATTGATTCGAGAGACAACTGATAAATTATTGCACTGTACATCTTTTTTTTTTATCATTACTACACCTCATTGTCACTTTAGAATTGTTTATCCGACCATTCTTTAAAACTAGAGTGTAATTTTTTTAAGTTAAAAGCTATGGAACTGGGAAGTTCAATTTCGAAGCTCAATTTTTCCAAACGTTTCAGCGTAGATGGATTCCTTGCATATTAAATGTGCAGAGATAGCGGGACACCCCCGACCGGCCAACTTTAGAGTCTTAGGCTGAGTAAAACCGGAGGGCCCATATTAAATGTGCAGTTGGGTATCAAATGTCCTCTCCTACTTGATTTGTCGTTTCATTTAGGAGAAGAGAATGCCATATCGGGTGTTTGCTTTGACATCTGATTCATTTCCAAAATCATGCAATCCTCAATCAAGTCACGATTAAAAACGGTACTTTAATTAAATCAAATCGGCCAATTTAGTTATACTTTAAGACAATTTTTCTTTTTTCTATTTTCCTCCCGCATTTTTAAGGCAAGCTGTATATGCATTTTTGAGATATAAAATGATTTAACAATAAAAATTGCTTTGGAGTTAATAATTAATATATAAATGTTTTTGGAGTTATAAATATTTAATCTATAAACTATATCTTTGAGGTTAGTAAATAATTAATCTTATTTGACGAAAAAAAATTAAATCAGCGCATGTTCTTAAAATCATACACTGAAAAATTATTTCTACATTTCAACTAGATTTCAATTATTCCTAATTAAGGTTGGCATTTCAAAAATACTATATTCAAAATGTCTTTTAAAAAATTCTAAGCACTTTTCAACTTTGCATCAATTTATTAGTAAAATCCGATTGAATAGGAAAGTATTTCCTCCTTTATATCATCCTTAAATGGGAATCTACCAATTAACATCAGAATAATCCGTACTTATTCACAAATTATATAATGAACAATCTTATATCTTAAGTACTTTTAAAGACATCGAAACCCACTACATTTCAAATAGATTTGTATGTGATTATAAAAAAAAGTTATTGAAATTTCTCAAAAGCCGAGAATTTCAAGTACATTTCAGCTTGGCACACACTATAAATGGTACAACCGGAGCCAAATGCGAAGAATACAAAACGTACCCGAATTCGAAAGCTTCCATCTAAGTAATTCTTACTTGAATGTAAACTGTATAATGAGCAATCCTGACTCAAAAGTGCTTTTAAAGATATCAAAACCTCCCCATAAATCAATGCACCTACCCCCTCGTTAATTCCCTTTCAAAGAAAAAGAGGAACAACAACATAAAAAAAGAGTCCTCCAGTCGAGACATTCTCCCGAGTACATTAGCGACAACAGCAGAACACTGATCGAAATTCTAATTTCCAAATCGTCCCCCATTGCTCGGAGAGCTTGTTTTACTGTAAAAGGTGGAACACGCCGGAATAAGAACACATCGTGCATTGCCAGTAATTATCCAGGGATTTTCTTTGCACTGTCACCCTAGCAACGGTTTTGCAAATGAGCGGCAACTATGACAACGGGGATGATGGACCCTGTTTGGAATTACAGCAAGGCGATATCTTCTTTCTTTAATTAACCGGGCTCCTTGCCTTTTAAAAGCCAAATAAATTAATTCCTTTGCTGGAAAAGAGCACAAACGGCGAAATGCTAGCGTGTCCTGAATAAAGACGTTTATTGCTTCGAGCGCTAAATTTTTTCGCCTCGTTCTTTCCCGAGTTCTAGCGTTTATTTACGAGATCCCGCGGGATTTCGTAAAATTCGGGTACAGTTAGTCCCTTACTAAGAATTAAATTTGAAGGCTTCCATTAAGGATTCCGGTTTCCATCGCTCCCGCCAATTATTTATGCGTTTTGTTACCGATTTTACTCTTCTTAAGAAAGCTGCCGCTCTCAAAAAAAAAAAAGTTAGATATCATAAAGAATTAAGTATAAAATATGGTTGAGGAATACTAATGCTTCAGAGTGAATTCAATTTGCAAGTTCGTGCTTAGTAGAATATCAGCAGCGATTACAGCAACTTTTCTTTCATAAAGTATTCTTGAAAGTTATTTTAATTTTCTAAAATTGAATTCTTGATGTATGAAGTATTTGGTATTAGCTGTTCTTTCTTATTTCCTATTACATAAAATATATGCAGAGTATCAAGAATTTTTAAGATTAGGTCTGTAAAATCAAACATTTAGATTTTTTATTTCAATATAAAACACTACAGCCACTATATATTTCTTACAACAAATTAAAAATCAGTTGAAACCAATTTAGAACATTTGAATTGCTACATTTTAAAAACTTTTTCTATAATTATACTGCGATATTATACAAGTTAAAAAACTTAAATATCATCATACATATTGTATTATATATATATATATAACAGCAATAACTAAAACAAAATTTATTTCAATAAAATGAACATGAAAATATTTTCAAAAATTTATTCGGGAAAAAATTTATTGCAAATAAAACCGATATTACTAAAAAAGATTTTTTAACTGTTAACATGGTGTGAAATTATCAGCATATATGGATCTTTCATTCTAAATTTGTTCAAATTTTCATTTTTGAGGAACATTTCGAGATTTAATAATTCCTTTTATTGGAAAGTTTTAATTTGAACAAAGTTTTATCAGTTTTTAAGATATTCAATATTAATCAATTAAAAATAAAAAGGTTATTTTAAATTAATCACAAATTATATGATATCTCATCTTTAAAAGAAACAAAAAAAATTATCTTTATCTTACAAAAATTATTATCTTTAAAAATTATCTTACAGTACTTTCAAAATAAATGTATATAACCATCATTCAGAATAAGTGTATAAAAAGTATATTTCCATATAATCATCCACGGCCACCTATAACTTTGGGCAGAGTTAAAAATATCTCTGCATCGTTATCGGATGAGAGCTTCTAACACATGTTTTGACATTTAGTTACTGAGACAGACTCTTTTATGTTTAATTTGATTGATTTATGAGTATATGAATAAAACTAAGAGTGAACAAAATTTTGTCATGAGATAGTAAAGTAAGCATTTCATTTTCCTTTTTAATACTAGATTGTAGTCAAGTTTATTGAGCTAAAATCTGATTTTTTTATTATTTCATTTAGACTGTTTATATTCTGTATTTGACACTGAACGATTTTCTCCTAGTAGATAATTTTAAGATAATACTTTGATTTGAGCTTTAATGAATACCACGGATATAGAAAAATCCCGCTGCGAGGAAACACGACTTTTAATACTGTTAAACATTTAAAATGTATTACAAATTATGATTATAATTTTTCTCTCTGCCATCAACCATGAAATTTCCTTATGTAGCTTTTTAGAGCTAAACTGCAACCATAAGATCTTATTAAAATTATTATTAATAAGATATTAACCCCACTATAAGATCACATTTTGCAGTTTCGCAATATTTTGCTCCGCAGCTATTGTGGGAAAAATAGAAATTAACTCTTAATTAGAAAACACAAATAGTAATTAGATGCCCGGATAATTGCATCAAACAATCTACTTTGTGAAACATTTTAAATCATACAAGTGCATCATAATTTATTGATAATATGCCCACTTATATAAACATTAAGTTAAAAATAAATCTTTAAAGAAGATTTCTAATCAAACTTCTAATCAAAATTATTGTTGCATGCTAATTTTTTAAGCCTTATCTTCCTGTCTTTATAATATTTTCAAAAATGTACTCTTATACATAGCAAAGATAATGGATACATTAAAAAAATATATTTCAAAGAATATCATTTCAACGCAAGTGTAGTTGAATAGTAAAAAGTATTGTAATAAAATACACTTTAAAATATTTTTTAAATTTTACTAAAACTTTAGATAAAATTGAAAAATTACAGATATTATTGAAAAAAAATGTAAACAATACCATGATAATAAACATGAAAATAAAACTATTTTCGTAAAATAAAATTATGTAAATTAAAAGTAAATATTTTTAATTTTGAGATGATGCAAAAACATGATGCGATATTATTAAAAAATCGATTAATTTCTATTTAAAAATTGGAAAATTTTGAAAAACTTTTCTGGGTAGCATTTATTATCCCAAGAACGAACAGCATCCCGAATTTGGCATTTCCTCAATTTGAGCATTTCAAGCATTTTTATTATTATTATTGTTGTTGTTCGGGTAAGATCAGGCAATTTAATGATGAATATCTAACCTATAGGCCTCATGTAAAAAAGTAATGTTCGGTTGAGACATAATTAAATACGGTATATAAAGCTGTATTATATCCGATTGTCACAACAGTCAAATAAGAAAAGCTTTGTGAAAACTACAGGCAATTCATCTTTAAATTGGTAAAGAATAGCTAATATTTGATTATAAAATAACCTAAAAATTCTTGACATCATAAAGCCATTCTCCTTAAAAATATGTAATTGGTGCTTATCAAACATTATATTCTAAATTCTGATTTAAACTAATCATATTAGAATCACCATATATACGATTTACGTAAATAAGTCTAATGCCAGGGTTAAACTATTCAACAACAAAAAATACGCTTCTTTTGAAATGAGATGTCACAATTATTAGGTTGGAAACTATGAAACGTGCGTTTTCTGTTTAGTTTTACTCTCATTCAATGCCCGTTTCCTAGTTTTTAACCTAATATTTCAAATGAATTAATATTTCCTCAGTTTCTAAAATTTAAATTTAAAATCTCTGAACTAATATTTATCATAGAACACTTGCTTCCAGAATACTTTATAATTATGTTTCCAAACTAGAATAACGCAAAATTTAACACTATATATTGTAAATTTATTACAATAAGAATTTACATTTTGGAATGATCTAAGCACAGAGAGTGTATGATTAAATTCCACTTCGAAATTGTTATAAAAGGAAAACTACTGGACCAAATGTTATAAAACTTGATAACAGTTTAAAGGAGGTCATGGGAATTTCTTTTCCCCCCAAAAAAATTCAAAAACTACCCATGAAGGGTGAAAAGAGGTTGTTTACAATATTTTTAAGCAAAATAAGACATGAAGACACCAGTTTAAAATGTGTTAATCATTTGAAGCATGTTACAAAGCATGATCAAGGTAGTGTCCACAGTTTTCTGAAAGCAAGTTAAATCGCATTACTGTCTTCTCTAATGTAACTCTTTACATAGCAGGAGAATTAAGCTCATGTCGGTGTATTACCTCCTTCATTTTCGATAAATTATTTAATTATCAACATAAACAGTGCTTTGTTGATAACACGCAGTGAATATGCTTTGCAACACTTTTCAGAAACGATGAAACATTTGAAACTAGTGTCTTCATGTCCTATTTTGCTTAGAAATATTGATATAACGCCATTTTACACCTGGTAGGGAGTTTTTTTATTATTATTTAACAGAAAAGAAATTCCCATGAGCTCCTTAAAACTATGCTAAATTTGATAGCATTTGGTTCAGTAGTTTTCGTTTTATGACCATTTCAAACTGGAATTTAATTATAGCAACTTTGTGTATTATGAAATCAAATCCTCTGTTAAGAAGAAATAAAATATTTTAAGAGGAAAAATATTTATCAGATATCAAGTTCGGTAGAATAAACTTCATTTGTCGTATAAATAAATCTTTGTTCCCAAACCAGAATGAATCAAAATTTAACAATATATAATGTAAATTTAATTCAATATGAATTTATATTTTGGAATGATATAAACATAGAATAGTTGTAATGAAATTCTCTTTTGAAATGGTTAATAACGGGAAAACTACAGAACCAAACGTTATCAAACTTGATAACAGTTCAAAAGAGGTAATGAGAATTTCTTTTCCACCAAAAAAAGTTCAAAATCTACCACGAGGGATAAAACGGTGCTGTATGCAGTATTGTTAATACCTTTTTTTTATATATTTTTGCCAGTTTATTTTTAAGAACGCTTTTTACTGAGAGAGTTTGTTATCACATTAAAACTGGCATGAATATTTAAAACCATTTAAAGAAGGATAACTTTTTATATTCTTAAAGTAATAACACGCAGGGCTGATTTTTTTCCCTCTCCTAATTTCTATTCCATTCCTCATTTCAGATGCGTGCGAGTAAAAATCGAATGTTTTTAAGAGTAAGGTGTAATTGAAACTCTCAAATCAATATGAGTTAGCACTAATAATTCACCAAAAAAATTATTTTGAATTAAAAAAGTAATTGTATTAGGAGTTACTTTTTTTTTTTTTGTTTATTTATTAATTTTTTTTTTTTTTTTTTTTTTTGAAATCACAAAAGTAATTGAGGAAACACGCGAATCTTATATGTACAATTGCATAACCAATAGCTGTAGCGATTAGATGCAGTTAATTTCAAAAAATGTTCTTTGAGAGAAAAACGCGAGTGAATTGCAAACGATATCCGTTCTTTTTAAATTACATGAATTTTATTTGTTTAACATTCGTTTTAATTCTTATTTGTCCAGAAATTCTACAACAGCCTTGCATGAGTTTGAAATTAATCTAATTGCCTCTTCTTGCCTCAATAAATATCAAACAATTGAAAAGGTTCAAACAAAAATTTTGGGTTTTATTTTCCAAACATAAGTTTTGATTGATATGAACACGAAACTCTGAAGTACTTTATTGTTTTATGCACAATTGGCAAATGTATTGTGGAAATTAATAATTGTATGAAATCTTAAGCAAGTGATAAACATTTAAGCCATTGCATCAAATTTTTGTCAGGTAGTTATTACTTATCCATCGAAGATCAAATATTATTAGGAGCCTTTTTTTTCTTAATTTTGTTGCTTTGCGTTTGAAAAAAATATATGCTTTGTCGCTATTCAACATACTTAGTCAAATTAAGCCACTTAAAATGCATTTTTAACCATACAGAAAATAAAAAAAAATGTATTACTGAATATTCAAATTTTATGCAATGTTTACAGAAAATCATAGTTTTGATCATCTAGATAATACTATTTAATTTATTTTTTAATTTGAAAATAAGACTTTTCTGAAAGATAATAAAATGCTAGCAACTGAAACAAACTATAACACAAACCTTTAATTCAATATATTTATTTTTAAAAAATGAAGAAAGACAAAGATCGAAAATAACAATTATAGATGAATGTTAATCTCTAAAATTTTATTCACAAGGGGAATCTACGTTAGATAACTTATTTAGAACTGGTTCACTATTTATGCATTCATTATGCTTAAAAATATAACTTTGATATTAAAATTCATATTATTACGAACCTGTAATTTTGCATCCATGTTCGAACAATATCATCATAAGAATTGATTTACAGTTATCTGTAATGGATGCTGTCAAATGTTGCATCAATGAAACCAGAGCTTGGCGACTATTTGGCGACAAAATGGATAATACCCAAAACATCAAGAATTTTCACGATCAGTCCATTAGGAATCGAGATATACGTAAATACTCCCTGATTGGTACAGAAACTTTTAACCCCGCCTCCTGGGAACTATAAAAGGGTGGCAATATCAAACTGCCAACATTAGAGTCCTGGATAGGAGACACGAATTGAAGTAGTGAGTTTGTGGCTGAAGCGAGAAGACCTGGAGGAATAGTCAGCCATTTGGAGACACCGTATAGTAAGGTTCCAAAGATCACTCCTGCTGAATCCTGTCTGGCCGCTTTGTGTGCTGTGAGCGTTGTTACTACAGAATTTCTACATGTGAGCTACTGTCTGTCTGCTGTAAAGTACTGTCTTGTGTGTTTGTTTCGGCTGTATATAGTTGTCGTTTGTAAATATTTGTCGTATTTGTGCCGTCCTGTCTTTGTGTAAATACGCGCTGTTGTGTTTTTCTACTCAAGGACTGTTCATTAGGCTTTTATCTCGCACCATACACCCACAACACAATAAATGAACCTCTACTGATAGGAAATCCGTCACCATATTTAGAAAGGTGACGCAACTGTATACCATTAAAGAATTATCAAATCCTTTAAGTATTTGTTAAATCGGGAAAATTACATCTTGACCATTTTTATGATGCTTTGGTGTTGTTAAAGGTTTCTTACAGTAAATTAATTTCATTTCTAACTAATGCAATATCTTCCTCTTTTTTATTAATTTAATATGAATAAAAACAAGCATATGTTTCTCTAAACAACTCCTCCTTCGAGCCCTTAAAATAAGTGTTTCGAATAATTGATGTTGATATGGCTGGCGTACAGATACTTTCCATCACTTTCACTCTCGTGTAGTATTCGGTATGGCACTGAGTTACTCCGCTGTTATAAAATTGTGTTCCGTTAAATCTATATTGTACATTTTATACTGTCTTACTTTTCTTTTTACTTAATTCATTGAGAAAGGAAGGTGGCTCAGCTCTTGGGATACCCCTTTTCATTTAGGGTCCCAGGTTCAGTTTTCGCTAATGTTCCTTTTTTCTATGTGTCTATCCTATGACTTTAGAAACATACCACATATAACAATCTAAAATAACTATATACTTTTTCAACTTCCTCATATACGAAAATTTAGAGAAAGTATAGTAATTGCCAACAGAATTTGATTTCGAGATTTCGACGAATTCCCACATTTCAAAACTCTCCGAGTTCGAAAAACACATTTTTAGAAAATGCCCATCTCTCAGTCTGGGACAAATATAACTCATAATTGACTTGAACTGGAAGTTTAAAATTTCATATACAATCTTTACATCTAATTTGCAGATTCCTATCAAAATTTGAGCCAGATTCGTTCAAAAGAAGTCTGGTCTGCTGTTCGAATATAAATTAAGACGGTAACTACAAAACAGAGCTAGGCAGATAAAATTCAGTAGACAAATTTAACATATATTGAATAGGAATCTATGAAATTTGATTCAAATCTAATAGAGGATTGATTGTCTGACTGTCTGCACTTTTAGAAACAGGTTAACAAATAATTTAAAAACACACTAACTTAAATATATGAAATTTGGTATGATGTTTTGTGATTATAATGCAGTTTTGTGTCAAATCTCCATTTCAGTCGGTTGAGAAAACTTATCTAATATGTAAATTCAAATTTTGGATACTATTAACCAGATGCCAGGGAATAAAAGCCAAAACTCTCGCCAAGGATGGCACGATAGGTTTAGTAAAAATGCTAAATTCAATCCAAAAGATATTTTATAGCTGCTGTACGCCAATGCCATTCAAGGCGCTCACTAATATGCCGAATTTATTAAAAAGTATGCGAGAAAGTTTTAGAAAGACTGTTCCCACAGGTTTTAATTATAACAGCGTTATAAGTAACAATCGTTTCTCAAATTTTTAATTAGAAATCAAGAAGAGAGACAGACTGTCATATTAGTGGAATAGATGTTCGTAATTTTCTGTTACTGAAAGCACCAACTTTTATAAACTATGTGTTATATAGGCACTTTTCTCTGAATTAGCTCCTTAACTTTCAACAAGAGTAAAGTTTTTAGCAGAGGCTGATTCAGCGCAATTACCTTCCGCAATAATAATACCCAGAATTCTACACACCATTTCGAAGCGCAAAGTTGCACTTAGTCAGTAGTTATGGGACGTGAAATGGCATGGTGACTAGAACTTGAATAGCGTCCAATTATAAACATCTTTAAGTGCCCGAAAGAATACGTCGACCGTTTCCATACCCGCTTATGTCTCTCATAACGCAAACTATTCGCTTTTAACTAGAAATTATTAATTTCATGCGCATCGCATGCCCCTCTTCAAGTCAAAGGATGTCTCAGCTGTGATTCTTTGAGATTTCTGTCTCTTCTAGTACACGTTTGAGACTCTGCGTGGAATAAAATCTCTTCCACTTAGCCTGATGTGTTTTGACTGTGACAGTTTGAATTAAATGCGACTGACTCGTAAACTTTAAATTATGGGGGACTTTGATGTATCATTATTATCCAGAAAGATGAGAGTTGGTTGTTTGAAATAAGAGAGATTATCCTAATATTTTCGAAGTAGAAAATCTAATTAGAGAGAAATGTCCATCTTTAATGATAAACTTATTTATTAGTTGAACCTTCAAATAAGTTAATTTTATATTTAAAAAAGCGTGTGATTTTATTTCAGATGATTCAAACATGTAATATAAAAAAAAGTTTAGTTAACTCCTACTTAGATCAAAAAAGAAAAATTTTATTTTAGTTACTTTTTAATAAATAATTACAACTAATAAAAATATGTCTATGCATATGTATGTGACAAAATCACAATATTAAATGGCAAAAAAAAACTTTCAGCGATATACACGCTTTGCCCAAGTATTTGTTTCTAAATATATATCCTGTTAAATATCTTATATAAGAGAAATTTTTATCCCATATAAAACTAAAATTAATTTATCAAAAAAGCATAAATTTTTGAAAGATTTTAACTCACATTCTTCACCTTCAAGTGAAAATTCCTGAAATCTTTGAATTTTACCGGTTGAGCTACTGGCTTTTTGATTTCAATTTTCATTGTAAACTGCCAAAACTATTAAAAATTAATTTAATTATTAAATTAATATTTGAAAAAACTGTATTAACATCGTTTGCCATCTGCTACAACTTTAAAAATATAAATTTAACTTGAGTGGATAAATAAAAAGTATTTTATTAACGACTGAACATACATACACACATACACTCATACACACACACACACACACACACACACATATACACACACACACATACATACACACACACACACACACAGAGAGAGAGAGAGAGAGAGAGAAAGTGAACTAATAGTAGAAATTAAAAATTAAGCAGATTTTTAGTATATTTATAAGATTAAGTAGTTTTTTCAGCTGTTTTTCCGAAACAAAGAACACTCCCTTTTTGAAAATGTAAATAAAGAAAATTTTAGATGAATAGGTCATGTTATTTTCATAGTAGCTAAGCGCACCCAATAAAATATTTTTTTTTATCGATTAAAAAGCAAACTATAGAAATTCCTAAAATTATCAGCTGCGTTTATTAGATAATTTCAGTGCATAAAAGTCACTGAAAATATGCAAGAAAATGCAATAAAATTATAAAGTAAATTTGCATCCATTTTGGGTTTGCCGCACTAATAATAATGTCGAAAAGAGTAATTTATAACTCTTCAAAATCATGGAATGTTTCATTGCTGAAGACATTTAAACTAAAATGAAATATTGCACAGTGTGTAATAGAAGAGAATTTCCTCTGATGATTAAAAACATTGAATAAAATTATTTAAAACTCCACAAACTTACCAAATATTTCATTACTGGAGATTTTTAGACCAAAATGAAAGATGTTTCTATATTATCTTCTAACTTGGAAACATTGAACTGACGAATAAAAAAGTTGAATAAAATAAATGTGAACTCTTTAAACCTATTGAATAGTACGTAACTAGATATCTTTACATTAAAATGGAAATGAAGGATATCAGTTTATTAACTTTTAATAAGAGAGAGAAAAGAATAAAATTAACTAATTATAAGCAGTTAACTAGTTAAATTAGTTAACTGTTTTTCACGAACATATCCATCATGTAAAAAGCACAAAATTTTGCTTTATGATAATGTATACGTAAGGAGTAATAAGTAATGACAGTTTTGTAGTAACAGTTTGCAGTTTGAATTACAATTTTAATAAAAAAAACTCAAACATATTCGAAGGTTTCAATACATTTCACATATATTTAACATATTTTCAATATATTTAACATAACAAGTCGAAATCAAAAAAACAAATAAGATTATTTAACGAGGTTCTGTACTTTCCTCAATAGCAATCTCTAACAATTTAAAATAGTATATTAATATTTTTCCTTTTCTTTCATGTGCAAAAAATGTATGTTAAAGTAAATAAAAATATTGGATTATTGAAATAAAAAGATACGGTCTAAAGAAGTCGAAACATTTAACTGGCTAAAAAAGATATTAATAGTTATTCGATAACGATTTCGAATAACCACCTAAATATAGGCCCAATTACGCCAAAACTATTTTCTATTATTTAATTTTTTCTACTATTAGTTTACATTCTCCCTATATATCTTGTTCCAATTTTTTATTTTTAATAAAAAATCATCTACTTAAATTTCAATAAATTTTTTTAACTTGTAGCGGATGACATTTGATGTCAATAATTCTTTTTTCAAACATTTATTCATTAATTGAATTTAATTAATTTTTAATACTTTAAATAGTGTTTTAGCAGTTTGTAACGAAAATTGAAATCAATCAATAGTAAAAGCTCAATCAGTTAAATGCAAGGATTTCATTTTTTCACGTGAAGGTGAAGAATGCAATTTCAATTTTTGCAAAAATCAATAATTTTTTATATTTAATTTTTTTGATAATTATTTAATAAAAAGTAACTAAAATAAGGAATTGAATAACTAAAGTAGGGATTGAATTTTTTTAAAAATATATCACTTGTTTATTAATAATTCAATTAAAGTTCTGTACTTCGAAAAACACTCAGTACCTTGAATAAATTTCGAAAAGAACATTGTTAAATGTCATTAAGACAGGAAAAAAAATTAGATTTGCATAAAAGTCATATGGACGAATTGCAATCTTCGTTTATATGAATAATTAATCAAAACTGAGAAAAAAAACGAAAGGAAAATAAAACAATTCGACATGGAAACGTTCTTCCCCAAGTTCATCTATTTATATAATAAAATATTTTATGTTAGCAATAGCTTTAAATTTAAAAAAAAACAGAGCTAAAACAAGTAAAAATCTATTTCTGCATTTGATTAGCACATAAAATCTAGTAAATATCTAATTAAAACAAATTTCAGACACACATAAGACTTTTTTGTTGACTTGTGTTATCACAATTAATTTTCCTTGGATAAGCTTATCAAATATTTTTCATGAATTTCATTGAAATTGATGGTATAGTTACACATTCCTACTTTATTTATTAGGATTCCCATAAGTTTATTTCGCATTTCTAATATGAAATGAATACACAATATTTACCGTGTAAGATTATTATTATATAAGAACTGCTTTTGACTTTATTACCTCCTTCCGTCTCTCAAAACTCCTCATTAAAATTGTTTGTTTTGGACAAGAAATAATCCTCGAGGTGAAATTTATTTCCCCAATGGATTCAAAGCGCTTTTAGGGAAGAAAAAATTTTTAGGATACAAGAAAATCAGATGGAGTGAGATCTGGAAAGTATGCAGACTGTTGTAAAACATCCTAATCAAACTCCTAGATTCTCTCTTACGACTAAGGCAATATGTGGTCTTGAGCTTGTCATGATGAAAAACAACGCCTCGTCGATTCGTCAATTCTGCCCGGGTTTTTTTAGCTATGGTAGCTTTCATTTGACCCAACTGATAACAGTGTTTAGTAAAAATTTATTGTATCACTTTGAAGAAGGCACTCGTAGAAAATTATGCCTCTACAATCCCTTCAATTTTGCAAAAGAATTTTTTTGCTGTGTAGTCCCGGCTTGGCGGCAGTTGAAAATATGAGCAGAAAAAGCCAAATGCATTTCTTATAAAATACAAATTTCGTCTCCAATGAAAAGCCTTTTTAAAAAAGGATCACAAAACGATGGGAAAGAAACTTTTGGGACACCCTAATGTATTTTGTTTACAAAAAAAGTTAAATTATCTTTATAATGGAATACTTAATTTACTTCTTCAATTACTCTGCAAATATTTTAGCAGAAATCCTCTCGAAACCTAATCCCAACTACCACATTTCACATAATTATATTATTTATTTAAAAAAAGAAAAAACTTCTTGTTGAGTATATCCCCCAAACATTTCTTTGGTTTATTAATACACATTAAAAATATTCCTCCCGGAAAATAAAATTAGCACTGTGTCTATGAGAATCAGTTCAATTTTAAAATACTTTCTTAGAATGAAGGTCTTCTCTTATCCTGCACCCTAATAGTCAGACACTATCATGAATTTATAAATTTTTACTACTTTCTGCTTGTGCAGCCGAATTCTATCAGGATTTCTTTCCGAATTTACGGGCCATAACACGACAAAATAACCTGGTTATACCAACTATAACTATCACCATGCAATTATTTATGGTTGCGGAGAAACTTATTTGATGTAGTAAATATTTTAAATGTGTTCTTGAGTCATGTAATATTCAATGTACTCTAGTATATTTCCCATAGGAGATGTGGAAGTTTATTTTTATTTCATTTGGGGAAGAGTTAGCCTATAAATTCTAAATTTATTTGGAATTTTTGTATATTTTCTTACGAAATATGTAACTTATCTTGAGTTTAGCGTTTCTTTCACAGCTTATTTTTGTTATGTGAATTTTTTATGGGAGTTTAATATGTTTTGTTGTTCGAGCATTCATAGATACTTGAAATTTTATCAGTGTTGTATATGTAATAAGTACAAAGACACGTTTTAATCATTAAAATGTAGAATGTCCACTTTAATCCCTGTCCAATAATAAATTTCTAAACCATTAAAAGACTGAAGACTGAAAAAAGAATTAAAAGGCGTAAATAATTAATCTTTGCGCTGTTTCAGTTAATAAATCTGATATATAAAAATGAATTTTTGTTTGTTCTTATTTAATGCGCTGTTGAACCATTAATAAGATTGATAAAACTTTTCCAACATATTGTTTGCAAATGGGTGAAGGTTATAGGCATATAGGTCAATTAATAGCATTTATTTTGAACATAAGATTTGCAAATCATTTCGTATGTTTTTATTATTCAATATTATTTTTAAAATATCAATTGACAGAGAGACAAACAGCACATATTTTCAGGGTTAACCAATTACGCACATCAAAATCAGAAGACAAATATGCGGCAACTATCCAAATTGTGAAGTTGTGTCGATTCCACGCATCATCATTATTCCCACATGCATGTATTTTTATTTCAAACGACAGCGATTCCCCCATTCGACTTGCATTATCTAGGACCATCAACAAGACGCAAGGTCAATCACTTCAAGTGTGCGGATTGTACCAAGAAAATCCATGTTTTTTTACATGGTTTGTTGTATGCTGGATGCCAAAAAAATTCTTTTTGATGAGAACGGAAAAACAAAAAATATTGTCTATCCGAAATCACTTGAATAACAAAGTTAAAAAAAGTAAATATTATTTATTTTTTTAACTCTTCTTCTCCTTTATATATCATTCAATTCCAATATAAATGCTTTCATTGTCGGCATGAAAATATATATCCTTTCGATCATTATTAATTAAAGAAGAAAGCTATTTCAAATCTCGGGTGACATTTTCCAAAAGCATTTGTTAACCCTGCACAGGTCGCGCGGATTACAATAAGACTTTAAGTGAGTTTGATGTTTAAAAAATAATTAAGAAGAAGTGACTTGTTATGTTGAAAGTTTATTAAAGAAAATTGATTAATTATTTTGGAGTTTTATTTTGATTTGAAAATGGACTACAATTGTAATCCGCACGACCTTTTACGTGACTTTATAGAGCGCGACCGGTGCCGGGTTAAGCGGCTGCTATTACTATGCGGCGGTTATTATTTATTAAAGTTTTTCCTCTACGTGGCCAACTGGAACTAAGCTGATGTCATTTTCTTCACCGGATACGGGCCATTCTTTACATACCTACACAGATTCCTTCTGGTCAACTCACCTTACTGTAGCTGTGGGGAGACAGGATCCCCAATCCACTATGCCACCGAATACTTACTGACTATCTCATGGCACATAAGAAAGCCAGAAACAAGTATCGAGGAAGAATGGAAAAGGAGAAGAATGCATCGAATACCTTTTCACGGAGCAAGATCCACTTCATAGTAAGCCATATTCATAAATACCAAGACATCTTCAAGACTACACAGCAGCTTAGACCAAAATACCGCTTGTCAAAATCAGCCGAAATTATTCCTTCAAAAGTGCAGTTCTCTCAAAGGAAACCAAAACACAGGATCCAAACGGACTATTATTCTCTATTTTCTTTTATTTATCTTTTCGTTTTCTTTTTCCCTTCCATCTTGCGCCCATCCAACAAGTTAGATAACTTAGTGTTACAAGCACACAGCTGCAATGTTAATCACTGATTGAAGTTGCTTTATGGGTAATATTTGTAGTTATGCAGTCGGGAACCAATTCAAGTATATACATTTTGAAATGCGTCTGCACACAAAAAAAATGTTTCAGAAATTATACATTAAACAGTTTGTTGTACAATTGCTTAGATTCAATTTTTAATAAAAGATTTTACCCTTAGATAAAATAGGGGAAATTAAATCAATAAATAAAAATCAATTATTGCATCACATGAATAATTTATTGAGTGACGGCTTAAAACTGGTTCAATTTTAATAAAAGATCTCGTTTTCAGGTTCAACAGCCAAAACTAAATCGATAAAATGGTATTAGTTTCGTGGTTCAACAACCGCTTCCATTCAATGTAAAATAGAATGTATCCACAATTACTTAATTTCATTGAAGCATCTTTTGTATATTTTCTTATCGGAAATAAAATTGAAAACATGGTCACCAGACTCTATTCCATAATTATGCAAAATAAAACATTTTTTATCTATAATTACAGATTTACCAGGAACTAAATCAATTTAAAGAGATTGCTGCAATCTCGGTAAATTAATATTTTCGTAATATAGAATATTGTAAAGGAAAAATCCTTCTTCAAACTTTATAAAAGCTAGATTAAAATGGCATGGTGAATAAAAAAAATTTAAAATCCACTTTTCCTCATTAAAATTTTACATAGTTCGAGTTACACAAAGAGTGGTAAATAAGTAGAGCACAATGCAGATGTTTTTGAATACACGATTTTTATTTCTTGTCCCTGGTGTGTCGAATTTAATGAGAAAGGTATCTTTACAAATTTTGAACATAAAAACATTTCCCCTGCCTCGTCTCTTTTTTACTGTGCCAAAATTTTCTCAGAGGAAATATTTCTTAAGAACATATCAGCATCCACGGTCAACAAAATTAAAATCTCCTAAAAGCCTGCAACGGAGTCAAAAGATACTTCATTTTTAAGAGGATGTACCGTGTAAAGGATGGATAAAAAAAAAAAGCCTTCTAACTTGGATTTTTCTTCCCCCAAAAGCCATTTAATATGTTCAGAAATTTTTCCTTGAAAAGAATTTTCGAATTAAATGGTATTTTAATGATTGGATGTGAATTAAAAGTTAAATTGGATATCTTTTTTTTTTGTTCGACCATCGTGCTATCTTTTTGGAAGAGGTTCCGTGTCAAGGAGATGAGAAAATTTAATTGAAAAGTTTTAATTATTCCATTCCCTATTGATAGGAACATTCTTTTTACTCGCCAATGAGTTTCTTGTAGCATCCACAACGTGTAAAGGTACGTGCTCCAATACAATTCCAAAACGAATAGCGAGCACTGCATAATTAAAAATAATGCAGGAAAACTGATGAAAAAAAAAAACGAAAAGCCTTTTATGATATGCACGCAATGGTATGGCAATGGCACTTTTAAATCGATTACAATAGTGAGCATTTTAATTGGAAGAAATGGGCTCTGGTTTTGTGCTGATGAAGTCGTAATGGTTTTAGAATTTCTTAAAAGAATAAAATCGATAAATTTATTTACTTTGACGAAAGCATATTAATGAACATTATAAGAAAAGAAGGAGGTGGATAAAGAATATTGCAGATTACTTTTGTGCAAAAGGAAGCATTTTTTTCCTAAAGAGTATTCTGATAATAAGAGTACATATAAAACATCAATATTAGCGAGATAAAAATTGTTCTGAGGTATCGGTGATGTTTGTAGTAAGTTCATCTGGATCCGTTTATTCACTTATCGATTGTTCTCAAAGGACTAGTTAAAATTCTTAAGGGACTACCGAAAGTCAACTAATAAGATTTAAATGAATGCACAAGGCAAAAAAAACTATACATAAATTTATCATGCACAATTCACAAAAAATTACTTTTTAATTAATGAACACAAGTCTAGAGAAGAATTTGATTTTTCAATTATTCCTGCAATTTTATTTTGTTTTTTTATTTATAATTACGCTTTTTCTTTATTTTTAATATCAAATGCAATTCAAATTTACCAAGTGGCGTGAGTCACTGGTGTAAAAACAATTATTTAAAAAAAAATTCCATCGATTAAGTAATAAATAATTTTTGAAAATATTAAAACAAAAATTTTGGTAAGATCACACAACTTTACAAAATTTCTATTCGAAAAATTGATTAAAAATTCCAGTGTTTTTTTTTTAAATATATCATTAAATTAAAAAGAATATTTTCTTAAAAAAACAATAAACCGATAAAATTAATATTGTTTTCTTGGTATATAAGAATTTTCCCTATTATATTTTTTGTTTAGAAGAAATCTTGTTTGAAAGCATTACTTTTTAAATTAATTTAGATTGAATGTAATAATTTTCGAATTTACAGGAGCTTGATTTGTTTTCGTAATTAAAATTTTGATTATTTCCACGAGAGTGACAATTTTGCAGTACCCAAAATTTGTTTCCCCATTTTTGTTTTCAGTGGAAAATTTCTCAAAAAAAAAAAAAGTATTCTTATAATATTGCCAAAATAAGAACGATACCATCTTATGAAAAGCTACAAAAAAACTTGTTTTAAATCCGGTTTCTCAATTTGCAACTTTTATTTGTCTGCTTAAAAGTGGTTCATTTTTATCGAGTTCTATGTTTTAATCATTCTTTTCGACGCAGTATTCCGATTAGAATTTGTGCCAAAAAATAATTTGATTAGCTTTTGTGGAAAATCTCCACTTCGATTTTGTTTATATTTTACTCCATTCTATCCAATCCATTTCAATATATACTTTGCATATTTGATTTTCGTATAACCTCGAAATGTGAAATTTCGTACAATTTCGTATCGAAACTAAATCTTTAAGAATGAAATCTATAATAAACTCTTGTTACATGATACTATATTGACTGAGAAACAGCAGCTTCTATGAGTTCTAGTATGTTATAGTTGGTATATAAAACAGCAAATTCTTTCATATTTTAATCACTTGTAGTAGAGAGAAATTTACCAGTGCGCATACCAAAAAGTTTACCGTAACTCACAGTATCCAATACTTAATAGAAATCTGGAAAAAATTTATATCTTCTAAATTAATTAATTTTCGACCCAAGACTGTTTTCTTGTAAATTGTGTTGAGCAAATAATCTCAATCCATCTCAACATCATATCTACTTATTAACGAGTGCAGCATGTCTTTGGCTATGCTGCAACAGAAACATCCTGACGTGCATACCGTCTTTCCACTTTGTCAATCTATAAGAGTATTATCTATAACGTACTTATTTATACAGTTTTTTGATGTTTTGAGATATTCAATGACAAAAAGATGCAACTCCCCCCCCCCCCAAAAAAAAGAAACTTTTTATTATTTATCAAATTATGTGGCATATTTAACCAGTTGTAGTGTTTGGTTTTTCTGCCTCTATTAATAATAAGATTTATTGTCTATCTATAAGAGTTTTTATAAGATTGTCTATCTATAAGAGTTTTTGTAAGATTGTCTATCTATAAGAGTTTTTGTAAGATTGTCTATCTATAAGAGTTTTTATAAGATTGTCTATCTATAAGAGTTTTTATAAGATTGTCTATCTATAAGAGTTTTTATAAGATTGTCTATCTATAAGAGTTTTTATAAGATTGTCTATCTATAAGAGTATATCTTTCTCCACAAAAAAAAAAGAAAGGATCTTGATTGACTACGGAAATGTCTTATATGGACGTTGGCGAGCAATAATCTCCCTTTGGCGCGAATCTACCAATTTTTCTCAATATATCATGCGATCTTGGTGATTTTAATCCCTGAGATGCGGTTAACAGGCAGGAGTCTGAAAATAGAATTTAAATTTTTGGTGGGTCTTTTTTTTTTTCTCCCACTGATTGAAATCAAAATTTGACCTAGAACTATAATTATAGCCACAAGATAACATTACAAATTTCATTTATTTAAGTCAATACATTTTTTTTTATTCAGTGAGTTTACAAGTAAGCAAAAATGGATGGACAAATAATCCATTCTTTGAAAGGTTTGGTTTAATATTTGAGAAGACTCTGCATTTCAGATGCTAAACCTATGTACCGAATTATATTTGTCAAACTTTTTATTTATTTTCAAAGTTATTGTGTTATTATATTCTCTTGTACAGATGGGCAAATTAAACAGGTACCTTTGAATTGATTTCGTTCGAAATGCGCTTGGAATCAACAAAATTTGGTATTTTGTAATTTTGCTCTGTCTAGTTCAAAACGTTTTAATTTGTCATTTTCGCAAACAGACTGATGTAGCTTCAAAACAATTTCAGGAAGGTATAGAATATGAAGATTCGCTGAAATCTCGATTTGAATTACTTAAGACGATGACAGCATTTTCTCTTTCGCCTACTTCATAGAAATTTTTAAAAACATAGGATTAAGGAATTTTTTTTTTGTTTTGTTTTGCTGCTGCACGAAAGAGATATAATTAATTAGACTGGCTTATAAGTAATTCAAAAATTTTAGAATTTAATGAATGATAGACAGGTGTTCGTAATGGGTAAAATTTTCATTTTGTCCCCGAATTCTTTCTCTTTTTTTTTCCATTCGCTTTTACATATGCCTAATGAGTTCCTTTCTAAATTTTTTTACAACTTCGAGGGAGTTAAAAAAATCCGAAACGCACAAGAAATTAATTAAAATAATTTCAACAAAAAAAAGTCGCATTCAATCAACTTAGTCATTAAAATTGCAAAACGTCAGTATATATTGCCCCTGTCTTAACAAATGCCGTTTCTAATTAACAATGCTTCTCATTTTCTTTTTATACCAGTGTTGAAAGAAGGTACAGATCAATGAAGACCTTTTTTTATTATGCATGAAATCTCATTAGAGAGCGGAAATTTAATTGTTAACTACTAATTAAGCTTTTCTTACTGTCAATAAGCTAAGAAGCAACAATGAAAAGCTTAACACCGTCGAAGACAGATGTAACGAAATATGCAATTAGGTACTAGCATTTTTATGGTACTAAAACAATGTCACAAAAGCGTCACGGGAAATTTTGCTTATTCTAACGTGTAAAAGGAATTGTTAAAGAAAAAAAACTTTTTTAAAAAAAAGACGTTTTGTCTTAAGAAATATTTTAAATAAGAATAGTCACAACTCCGATACAACGTTAATTTTTCTGCAGAATGAAGCAAGAAAAAAAATCTGTCCAAAACAGTTTAGACAATTGCAATCAAACAAATAAAAAGAAAGGAAACAATGAAATGAAGCCCGATGTAATTAATTTGGAAACAAGCTTCAATTCAAATAGGATTAACACAATATATAGTGATCTAATCAATACCGACTAACAAAAAAGATCGAAATTAAAACTTACTTAGTGATTTAACATCAGAGCGCTAAAGGAGGAACACCATGAGTGAGAATCCTTAAAAAAACACTGGCATGCGAGCCACCCACATAACCTACACTTCCATTTTAAAAACCAAAACATATATTTTCCTTATATTCTCGGGTAACTTCCTCCATCAACACTTTGCCACTCATTAGGTCGTCCTGCGTGCTATAAAGCCAATTCAGAATTGCATAATAGAGCAAAAATGTTTTATTCGTGCGGTAGAAGATGTTGTATGAGAGTTGGATTGCATACGTGCATCCCGAACAGTTCAGCTATAAATATTTGAACCTACATTATTGCACCTCGTAGATTCTTACTTCATGCCTCTTCGTCAGAATGTGAATTATTGATCCGTCTGCGCCAAGTCCTACGATACTTTTTTTTAAATGAACATGTTCCTCAGTCGCTGCCTCTATCAATGTGGTTCAGGTTTGATGCAATTAATTTAAACCTGCGAATTTTGCCAATATGATTTAAATTTCAGCTATTAATACTGTCACTAAATGGATTCGATATAGAGAACAAGGTAGTATATGTGATAAGTAAATTGCCTGTGACCCTAGGCCTCTTTCACAAACTCAACCCTTCCGATATACATTTCTGTATCAATTGATATGGGTTCGCGGCGGCCTGTTGGTAAGGCATCGGCTTCGGAACAGGAGAGCTTCAAGTTAAAGATCTGATTTCACTGAAGAACCGTCATGTAAGAGAGTCTGGTGCACGTTTAATCCTTACAGGCCAAACGCCCTCCCGCTTATGTGGTGAAGAATGGAAAAGTGGATGCCAAGTCGTCCACGTCATCCGACTTCGGTTCAAAATTACTCAGCCCAAAATAGCCCTGACGATTCTTTAAAAAAAAGCGGCGAGTTAATATTACTAAACTAAAGTATCAATTACTAAGAGTCGACATCATTTTACGCATCTTATTAAAACACATAAAATGTTCATCTTATACAGTGGTGCTTTGTGAAAAACTAAAATGTCGCTCAAACCAATATTTCGTTTCACTTTCTTTTGTTTCAAGTTTTTAGAGACAAAAATCATCTAATCACGCTTCAAGTTCTCAAGTATTTAATCACCCTTCAATTACAACGTTTTGGCAATCACAAGATAAACAGCCTTTATTAACTGCATATCCAACTTCCTTTACATTCAAATCAAATCAGAGTTGCATTTGAATAGTATTACGATTGGCGATACTAGGCCCGAACTTGCGATCGTATGACTCATAGTCAAATAACATGACCACAAGACTAAAAGTGATGACTCAGTCTTGAGCATGTTATCTGGCTTCTAAAACTTCCACTACAGACAGTATTCATAGACCCTTTCATTTAGCTTAAACCTTTCGTTTACTTCTTCTCGAGGGATTATATGAAAAAACAAATGTGAGACCCTTAGCGAATCAATGGGAATTTTGTAATTTGAGTGTTTGTAGCTGTCTGAAAGGACAGAGCTGCAATAGGTATGTTTCAAAATATATAGGATTTTATGCAGTCTTTGTAAGAGCTGATTCAGTTTAAAGTATTTGAATACTATTCTACCATTTGCTATTGAAGGTATCATAACTAAATTATTTTAGAACATTTATACGAAAACTATTCACAAAATATCTACAATCCTTTCATAACTTATAAAAGATTTCACATACCCAACCGAAAAAAAAGTTTGAGCACCAATAGAGATTATATAATTGTGTACTATTATTGCACTGCCAGTCAAAAAATTTGTAGTTACAATTGTTATTTTATTGAGGAAAGAGTGTTGTAAAGATTTCAGGCTTTTAATCATTTTAATTTTTAACCACATTTAAGAAAAGCTTTTTTTTCCCCCCCGGAATGGAATGGATTTTTTTTTTTTTGTATTCAAATTATTTTAAATAAAAATAAGTTCAGTTAAAAAGTAGCATCTTTTTTTATTGTTTTGTTTTTGTTTACTTTACTGAGGTAAACTTTGTGAATTTATCTAAAAAATCGGAAAACAAAATCGTTTGCCATCATATCTTTTAAAATAAATTTTCTTACAAAATTTTTAACTTTTTAAAAGTAAAAAGAAAAGTTTTATTTTAAACTTGTACAAACCAGATGATAGATAGCACTAATAAAGACTATTTACCAAAAAAAAAAGCATCCTTTGCCTTTACAAATTTTAATAGCCATTATAATTTTAGTTTGCAATAAAAATAGATGTCACATATCTTAAGATATTTGAAATCGCATATTTTACTAGACCAGTAATTGTAAATGTATCTTTTCCCTCATAAACTATTCAAATTTTTTTTTATATTCATTTTTGTCAAACTTTGCCTCTATTCCAATTAAACCCCAGCACAATAAAGGTTTCATTGATATATCAAAATATTTCAGCTTAAGCATAACGACTTGAATTAATTTTATAACATTTTACAAGATTTTTAATTTTACATTTAACTTCAATTTTCATCAATTGCAAAATGAAAAACAAATAAAAACAGCATTAAAATAATTTTATTAAATTTAATAAAGATAATAATTAGTACTGAAATAGTTACCAATTTAATGAGTTTTGTTCAGAATTTTATAAAATTAATGAAATGAAGGTTATAAATCTTGAAGTCACATCAAGTGTACTGCAATATTTGTTCGTAATACCCAACATATAGATATAGCATACATAAATTCAGTATACATGAAAGGTATCAAATATTTCACCGCTTTAATGTTGAGTTACTCCTACCATACTGCTTCCAGGTTTGAGTAATTTTCACTTTTCATACAGATTTGAAGAAATAATATTGTATGTTTTGAACAATGATAATTACTTTTTTCATTGTGCATTAAATTACATGTCATATTCATTGCATCACTAAAAAAAATGCATGAATTTCTCAGCCAATTTTTTTCAAATGAGCTGTAATGCATGAATTTTTCACTCAGTTTCTTCATATGAGTTGTCCATTTCAGTAAGGAATACAAAACTAAAAAATTATTCTAAAGTATTTTATTTAATTCATCTGGAATACAACTCCAGTATTGTGACAAAACATACAAACATATTTTGGCAACTCCTTATTTCATTAACATTTATACATCTAAGTTTCATAAAAATTAATTTCAAAAAAGTGTTCAAAATGGATATACAGACAAAACATTAGTAGGAATTTTGAAAACACAAAATGTATAAAATACAAACATTCATTATAAAGTTCATTAAAACTGGAAACATTTTTTTTTCATATTTTCAATAATATTTTTATTTTAATAAAACGTGTTTGTTTTTATAAAAATTTCACAGTCAAACATTTTAACTTTTTAATTGTATTAAATATGAGACAAATTCAAAAGTACTCAAAACATTTATAGTACAACATTATAAATATTAAAAACTTAACAAATTTGGCATTTTTAACAAGAGGTTAGGATTCTAAAAATGTTGATTACGTAACCAATCAACCAAATGCCATTATTGGGAAGAACACTGAGAAATAACAATTTTTTTAAGGATCTAATATAAATATTTAAATTTGCAATGATCTGTACAATACAAAATGCTATAAAATCAATAATATGGTCTATGATTTCTAATATATTACATCAAATCTAAACAAACCTAATTTTAAACTACTGAGACTGGATGATTGAAAATTTCAATCACTTTTAAAAACAAGTTCCATATATCATATAAAACTAAGCATCCAATCCACAGAAAAGTAACAAATACTTTGCAAAAATCTAATAAAAGTATAATCTAATCTTGCAGCTTATGAGAGCTTTTATATCAAAACAAAATACTTTTGACTTAAAAATAAAAATATGAATATATATGATTCGAATAAATTATCTAATGCCATAAGTCTAAAAAACATGACAGAAAATTTATATAGAGCTCCATACTTAATGATGGAAGCCATATTTAACATTAATAATAAATGAAACTCTTTAACAAGTAACATAAAAAAGTATATCTGCTTAAATTCTTCTGGAAAAATTACACTGTTTAATACAAAAATCCATATTAATACACAAAAGTTATGGAAATATCCAGGTAAATTGAATAAGCATAATGACAGTCAATTCATTTACATATAACAAATAAGAAGCAAAAGATAATTAGGGTTTCAGCACAAAGTGATTATACTATATGTTCAAAAGAAATTAGAATTAACATTATATCAATAATTGTCAATAACATTTATAAAACAAAAAGTACAAAATTACTAAATTCTATACATCTCAAGAACTCCAGAAATAGAAATACCTAGTATGATTACACCATTTAAACAATTCTAACAATAAATGAACATTCTGTACATTCAAAGTATCAATATGATACACATACATGTATAAAATTTGATTTTATTTGTATATGTCAAATTCTAAGTGCTTTTACTTTCTGAATCTGATTGATGATCTTTAAAATACCAATCTTTCGATATTAACAATCAATGATCTTCAAATTCTGAGACAACAATTCCTTATAAATTGCATTTCTAAAATGCTAGTATTTTCCAATTTTACATTATAAAAAAAAATTTAATTCAACAACTAACATGATTAAATCTTTCTTCAATACAATTCCAACAATGTTACAAAAAATCATCCTGAACTGAAATCTTTGCTTAAAAATTTAATCCCAAACCATTTCCATCCTCGACATACAGATTCAATAAAAGATTTAGATGATTAAATAAATGATCTAATGATCAAAGTTACATATGCAATTAATTATCTTCTGCTATATCTAGAGAATTATTCTATTGCATATATATATATATATGCAAATATTTTTCAAATAGTTTCATTAATTAAAAAAATACATATAGAAATTAATGAATAAAATTGATTTAGGTTCCTATTTGTAACAGTAACTGTTGATTTCAAGACATTTTTAAATTACTGTTGAATTTAGCTAGTTTTTAGGGTAGTTTTTAATTTTAAGAATATACGTATTTATATATTTCTTTACTTGCTGATAAAATAACAGATTTAAGGAGATGGAGAAGAATTGTTTCAGGAATTCTATTTTTAAAAAAAAGGAAAATAAGAGAAACATTTTCAAATAAGTGTCCATGAAACAATTACATTCAGGGCAAAATATTTATTACTATCAATTACTTTTTAAATTTTTCTTTCCAGAGACAACTAATAGATTCACATAAAAGACAAAATGTATGACTAGACCGAATTTGTACAATTATCATTGTATCAACATAATAATGCAAAACAACTAATATATAAATAATTCAATATTCAAGTTGTACAGGTACTTATGCATTGCTATATTTTTAATGCATAATAATGTGGACCTATTTAAAATACAAAGAATTATACTACAGAAGAAATTAATTCAAAAAAATAATAATAAGCAACCCAATTTAAGCAAAAACAGCAAACACATCCATATTCAAATTTATCTAAGAACTAAATATACCATTATCTTGGTTTTAGTTTTGAAGATTCAGAAAGAAAAAAAATCAACTTTCATGAGTTAAGAAAAGTAAAATGGAATGTTTTGATATAAAACATTTGTAATAAAAATAATTAAATTTTATAATCAAGAAAAATAATAAAATTTGATAAACAATCTACTAACATTCATTTTCAAAATGAAAACTTAAAAAATATCAAACGACGTATTTTCAATTAAAAACAGTAATTTACAACAGCACAAGAAAAATAAATTTTATAAATTTAATTATTCATCCCCAAAATTGAACTAAAATTTGAAAATCTGGTGAAAACCTAGCAATTTTTTAACCTTTACATAAATTTATGGAATAATTTGGCAATAATTTTTATCTAAAATCATGTTAAGATTACACATAAAGCTATATTTAAGAAACGAGGACATTAATAAATGGCCATAATATGCATTGCACAAACACTCTGCAATACAAGGTTATGTACCTGTAGAATGCATTCAGATTTAATTTCTTCAAGTATTCCTAAAAAGGAACAATTGCTCCAAAATTCTGTGTGTGTGTGTGTATATATAAGATTCAAATATATTTTATTTCATTTAACAATTTAATGAACATACATTTAACATAAATCCCAAAAGATCTGTATATTTTTCTAGAAACTTTTTCAACATTTTAAAACTAATCCAAAAGCTCACAAGTATTAAAGCTAAAATTTAAAAACTATTAAAATGATTTATAAATCATTCATTAATAATCCTCAACAATAAATTTGGAATTTTTAAAAATTATAAATCATTTTTTATTTCATTTCAAAAAATAATAAAAGCTCGGACATAAAATATGATAATGGTGGTGGAATTTAACCCTGCTTGCTGAGCTACTTTTAATCAAGATAAATCAAATGCTTTTTTTTAATTCTAAATTTTTTTTATAATAAAGAAAACAGTTATAAATAGCAATATAATCATACAGAGTAATCATCAAATGAAAAAAATAACTGGCATAGGATTTCAGTATTCTCTGATACTAGACAGAAATAATGTATGTCAAATTTAAAAGAAAAATTATCTTGTAAATAAGCTCAAACCAATTTTAAAAATATTTTTACAATACAATATTCTATAGAAATCAAATGTAAACACTGAGCTCAATTAGAAGGAAGGAAAAAATAAGAAATAATTCATAAATAACAACAGCTTTCTTTAAAGTTTTCATTAATTACAAGAAACAAAACAAACAGGATAAAACTTGATTCTATATTTCTTTTTAAATCACTGTATATGAATAACACAAAATACAAAATGTCATTAGAAAATACTAAAAGTTTTAATTAAAAACTACAATATTACAAAAAAAGTAGTTCAAGGATCTAAGATAAGTCAGAAATTTTTTCAAAAAAATCAAGTGTAAATGGAAGATGGATCTAAATTATTACTTTTTCCTCACAGAAATTTGTAAGAGACATTCACAACTTTCAACTTCTATTCATACAAAATTACAAAAACCCAATAGATACAAAAAGCATGCCAAGGATACGAATACAACATACATAAAGTATAACACAAGATAAGAAAGAAATAAAAGTTTCAAAAAATTGTAGTTAAAATTTGATATGATAAAATCGTCTTTGGCTCAATAAAAGCACCATATCTTTAAAAACAAATTTGGATAAACCACTTATCACAAACACAAATAAAACACCATCTAATTATACAAACTTCTTTAAAACCTTTAATATTATAAGCATTACTGAATATGAGACAAACATATAGAAATATTTACATAAATTATCTTTTAAATCTTTTCTATTAAGCAAAATAATTTATATAGTTTAAATTAAATCAAAGTAAAAAAATATCTGGCACAAAAAGTTTTTTTAAAAATAATTAAATTGCAAAGAGAATGATTATTTGCAAGAAAAATTGTGACAGCTTTTCAAAAAATTAAGCCACATAAAACAACCAAATAGGATTAGTCAGAAGTCTGAACAAATACCACCCTGCACATAGCCAATGCAGTTTTGGCAACACCCAATGCATTGTTGCTGAAGTCACAGAACCATTAACACAAACATTATAGGAACACAACTTTTCATACAATAATGAGACAGGTATGTCTGGATCACAATATTTATGCAAGCTCTGTAACATAATATTGTATAATTTATGCTTTTTGATAATGCAACACGTAGTAATCATGGTAATACATAAGTATGCAAAGAGGCTGACCAATAATTAGAGAGATCCATACTGCCATATTACCATACTGATTGTGCAAGTATTTTTCAACAAATCTTGAAAATGGCAACTAAAATGAAATAAAGCAAAACAGAAAATAATTACTTTCAATCCATAACATTGACTGAAATTGAGCAATTTGTAATTATTAAATTTGAAGTATTCAGAACAAAGTGATTAAAGTGAAATATTCCAAATTATGGTAGTTCAAAGTTCAATCCGTTATAAGAATTAGAGGAGTACTAAATAAATGCAAAAAGCAATCAGCAAAATAAAAATACTTTGAAAAAAATTAATTCAAAATATTAATAAAATAACACCCATAAACTTGTAAGAACATGAAGGTAAAAAAAAAATCTGGGATTTAAAATCAGATACTTTAAAATTTACACTTACTTGTCCAAGCATTCCTAAGAAGGCCCAAGCTCGAAACATCTTCAGAGGTACACTAACAAGATACTGGAAAGGAAATTAAATCAAATATAAAACTAATTGTGGGAAAAAATACCTTTTTTTTAACAATTAGGATACTGCAACTACAAACAGCATCAAATTTAAACTCCACAAACAAATTAAATTACAGAAACATCTAATATTACATTTTTCATAAATTATTTCCAATAGATCATTCATCATTATGTTTAGTTTTTTTTTTTTAATTTATTTTCAATACACATATATCCAAATGATGTAAAGAGGCATTGTACTACACAGATGAAAAATTTTAAAAATAACGCAAGATTTTCCTTACATTTTGTATAAAATACTTTTATTTATAAACCAATTATATGATTCTTATACAAAACTTTCTTTCAGTCAGCTTAAAACTACAACTGTCATTTAAATCCCTCTAAAATATTTGAAATTGTAGCCATCCCAAAAATATTTTGACCTAGACCAATATACATTTATAACTTTCAGAATTAAATTTAAAATTCATTCTTTTTATAAGCAGGAAATAAGACACCTCTTTATAAATAAGAAACTTACTTACCTCATGGAAAAAAGCAGATAATAAGAACACTGCTGTTGAAGCAAATTGTTTAGAATAACCAAAGTTTCTCAGGGGAATGTATAAATGTCTCACACACCATTGGTGGACAGGAATGTTCCAATTCCGCCAGAAATATTGAACATTTTCCGAGTTCCTGAAAGCAAACAGAAACGTTTCGAGTAACATTTTTATATGGGTTATACTATTATGACTAAAAGATTTAGGGGTTTATTTTAATATGATAGAATGAATACAGGTAAAATTTATTTGACATATCTCTTTTGAAGTATCCAATACAACCTCATACTTCTGCCAACATTCACATAAAGATACAAATGTAAGTAGTATGTCTCGTTTTACCACCTTCTCTAATATCTCCATCACTGCACTTCAGAATAGTAAAACTACTTAAATCGTTCATCAACACTAGCACCAAATCATAGGAATAATTTGATTATGTAAATGCTTTCAAAAAATAATTTGACACCAAAAGAAACTTAGAAATTAGAAGCTGATGAACGCAGCCTTCTTTATGACAGGGAGTTTTGAATTCAGGAATCATAAGCTATTAATGTGACTTGTATACACTTAAATTTGATTAATTCTTTTTAACCAACTATTCAGCAAATAATGCTTGCTTGTCCTAAACAAATGGAATAATTAAGAAAATTTAGAAAATATTATGAAAATACTATAACTTTTTCAGCTATGTAACATGAATAGTCTTAATAAACTTATAAGAAATTTGGCAAGGATTATATACTTAATTTTTATGAAAGAGAAATAATTAAGTCACTAATATGTACTAAGATTTTAACAATTCTAATGTGTGGAACAATCAAGATTTATTAAATTCAAGGCATGCTAGGTATTCGTGTTCATTTAGAATGTCTTAATTAAAATAAAGATACGAAAAACTTTTTTCTTAAAAAATGTTTATATATATATATATATATATATATATATAGTCATTTTTCTCCTATTGTATTTAAATGAAAGAGAATTAACAACTATAAACAGAATTCAAATGAATACATGAGTAGTAGAATGACAACAGTAAAGCTAATCTATAATATTACTTTAAATATTTAGATTTAAAATTTATAATCATTTCAAGAATAACAATTTAATAATAAGTAAAATGTTACTAACCTTATTTTTTAAAATTTAAATTGCCCAACATTTGATATACTAATCATATTCATTCAAAAAAAATCGATAACCTTACAATTTAAAATCCAATAAATTACTTAAATAGAAAATTTATTATTGAAAATCTTAAAATTTAATAATTCTCGATATTTAGTTTTTTGGAAATTCAGATGAAAAGATGAACATTTAAAACTTTCATTTTATTACATAAAAATGCCATCTTAAAATAATATGTGGCATCAGATGATTTAATGAACATCTGAACTATAGCATCTTTCTCCAAACTGCTCAATAACATTAGTTGGAAGATCAGTAATTTGAATAAATTTAACATAAATAAAAAGCTGACCTCATGTAAAAGTTAGAAATTAAATCAATAAAAAAAAAGTTTTTAAATTATATCTAAAAAAAATAGTAACCAAAAACATTACATATGAATAAAAACAGCAACTTTCAACCGAAGCTTCAAAAAATCATATTTAGAAGTTAGACCATAAATTACACTTACCACCAATCATTATAAAAATATCTATCGCCAAACCTTAATATCTCAGCTACTGCATTAAGTGAAGAATGGAAAAACCAGTAAAAGAAAAGTAGCCAAATAAAATGATTTGGTATCTGAAAAGTAAATGAAATTTTTAATAAAATTGAAATTCATTTATTGTTTATTTATTTATTTATTGAAAAGAATAAAAGTTTTTTCTATTTAAATAAATCAAAAGGTTTTTTTAAGAGAGAAAATGCTAATATTTTCATGAATATTGTCAGAATTTCTTTAAGGTTACTTTTTTTTTTCTACATTGCATTTACAATTATGTCCCTTTGTTTTTAATGAAAGTCTTAACCAACTCAAGACAACAAAGAAATGCTTTGAGTATCAGAAATAAACTTTCAAGAATGATTTGGGAATAAATCAATACTTATCTTAAAGGTGTGTTTTTAAGAAAATAGATTTTCTAAGCAACCATAAAAATTAAGGAAAATAATAAATTATATTACTATTTATAATAGAAAATCAGCTTACTGCTAATTTTAACAGCCTTTCCAGCATTCTCGAATAGTCCATTTCCTAAAAGACAAAATCTCATATATTTCATATAATGTAAAGGATAAAGCTAATGTTACAATTATAAATACAAAAGATGACATATCTTCAATTATACAATTACTTAGAACTGACTTAATACTTAACAGATTATAAGCAAGACAAATTTGGGATCTTCTAAAATTTGTATAATTTAAAGTCTTCAGACAAATGAAAACACTAGTCCAAACTGACTGCCCAGTTCAAAGTAAAGATCTTGTATTCATTAATATATATTAAAATAACTTCAGATAAATTACTTTTCATATATTAACAAGTGCAAGTTATTTGCTTTAAAGGCATATTGTTTCAGTCATCCACCACAAAAATTAAAAATAATAAAGAGAATCAAGCAATTAAAATGTGACTCAATTATTTAAAAAAACACTAGCCCCATATAAGTCAAGCATTATTTTTATCACAGCTATAAATATTTTTTTGTATAAAAAAGTAATTTTTACCATATAATAAATAAAATACAATCATCTTCTGACTTTTACTTAAAATTCTGCTTCTGTCTTTGCTGATTAGCAAATTCACAGAAAATATTGTCTATTTTTAATTTCAAGAAAATTTCTTTTTCATTACTTGATGTTTATAATTCTCAAAAAAACAACTTAGAATTGACTTTTGACAAACATAAAAGCCATGTTATTTTAATATCTTTAAATCTATCTTGTTTACTGAAGGTAGAATCTCTTAAATATCAAGAAACTGAATAATTTATTTTACATGGCAGATTTTTTAAAAATAAAGTCATTCAAGAAAACTGAATAGATAATTATAAAAATATATATATATATATAATTCTCTCCCCGAGCTCTCCCCATGGAAAAAACTTTATGATTAATGCAATGAAAATAATTTGAATTTCATGGTAACAATGAAATTATTGTAGAAACTCATACAGGCAAAACAAAAAACAGACCAAGTTTATACTGCAAGTAAAATGGGGATCATTGAAAAGATAAATTTTTAATTTTAAGAATGGTGTGAAAAAATTTCAGTGTAAATATATTTGAATAAGTTATTATAAAAGAATGAGAAAATTTTACTTCATTATTAATTAAAATTTCAGAAAAATCCTTTACTACATGTATTTTTACTCTAAAGTATATATGCATAAAATATGGTAATTCTAAATCAAAAATCTGCCGTGTAAATGAACACAAGTATGCATTCTTCTTTTTTCTTTTTCTAAGAGTTACAAATCAAGAATAAAACTCTAATTCTTATTTAAATTATTAAGATAAGTTTACAATTCAAATAAACTTTATATTATATTACATAAGGATCAAAAATATTCAAAGTGACAAGTTCTTCAACATATAAAAGAAAAATTTTTATTACTTTTTGCAAAGAAACTAAAGGAATTGAGTGGTAATAATGAATACCAATTAAAAGAATGGCAATAATTATGAATAATAATTTAAAATCATTAAGAAATGCTATATTGATAACAATTCATAACTAGCTTTAATATTAAAAAGCAATAAAATACTCACTTCTAATGGTTTAAGAGAATTATTAATTGTTGGAACAATCCATTGTTGAATCAAACACAAAATAAGCTGAATAAGGAATATCTAAGAAAAATAATAGAAAATCAGTCATATATTATAACATGAAAAATTAAACTATTTTCTTTGTTGAAGGTTCTCGTGCTAAGACTTACCATTTCTAGAACTCTCTTTATAAGAAATCTTTTTCGAATTCGAGATGAGCGTGGAAAATTTAACTCGTAACACAGAGTTGGTGCAAATAAAAAGTAGTATATATCTGGAAGAAATTACAACACATTCACTTAATTGACATTAATCTTTAGCTTAAAATATGATTACTATTTAATAAACCTTTATTTAAGTACATTGAGTTACCTTTAAAATTCAGATTATTTGGATATGTGATGAGTTCTGGTCCATGAACATTGTTACCAATACTTCGATCATCTGTTGACAGAAAGAAATTTAAAAATCAGTAAAAATAACAAAACAAGTATTAAAAGTTCTTTCAGATAGGAAACTTGAAATAAAGCAAACAATTAGAAAGAAAATAACACTTACTATTTAATTGTTTTGTTCATATAGCATGTAGAATTATTTTGTAAACAAAAATTCATTCAATTTAATTCTTTTAATTTTAATAATTTAAGTTTAAATTTAAAATTATTATAAATTATAAATAATTAACTTTTAAATCATCTTAAATTATGGGCAATCAATAAGCATTTCAGTTGCTCAATGAACTCTATCGAATCAAAATGTTGCATTAGATGTGTCATTAATTCACCGCTATTTCTCTTAAAACCAAACAGTTGCACATGGCCACAAATAGTTGTACAAAATTTAACATCTTAGCCAACTCAGACAATGAAAAGAATCTCTTTCCTCTATAGCTATATGACCTTTGCTCTTCTATCCATCTAATACACATGTTAGTGTAAATCTTGAATTATTATTTGGTGGCATTCTAAATTTATGTCCGATCCAAAATCAGTACCATTTTAACAAATTTTACTGTTAGAATTCAATATTTGAAATTTTAATTGGCTAATATATCTGAAAAATCTCTTTGAAGTAAATAGTTTGGAAATCATTTAGTGGCAATTTTTGTGATTTAGTAACTTTTCCCTACTTCATTACCATAAAAAAAATTCATATGATTATATTCAATACATATAGTTAGCAAACCTTAAATTAAAGATTTTCTAGAATCTATACAATGTTCTGAAGGAGTGATGGATATTACTAATTTTAGTTTTTATCCCTTATCTGAGCCTTCTATTTTATTGTAATATTAAACTATGAAAAACAATATCCTCAGTTTTTATTTAAAAAAATAAATTAGTTTTGATTCCCATCACTTTTGCTTTATTTTCAATTAATTTAAAAACACACTGTCCATCTTTTTCTTCCTGTTGTAAAAATCTTTAGGCAATAAAACAATATTTCTGCAAAATCTTAATGTTTCTAAGTAAAAATCCTCAAGTATAATCCTGTCTTTGGATATTTTAATGTCCTTCATTATCAATCTATTACAACTATGAAAAAGATATTAGGACATATCCTGCTTTACTCCAGTTTCAATACCAAAAGCCTATGCTAGAATGCTATACTTACATAATACAAATCGTTAATAACATCAAAGAAATTTTTGGAAAATTCATAGGAGCTCAAGATTTTCCTCAGGCAGTCTCTCCATGTTGTCAAATACTTTCGCTGAATGCAAAAAATTCAGCTATGAAGTAGAATTTAATTCAATGTAATGCGCAAAAATTATTTCTTGGAATAAAAATGTGTTGTATTTTAAATATCTTTAATGGAGATGAATTTTTTAAAGAATGATTTATATGAAAAAGAATGGAAATGAGCAAGTTTCTGCTCTGCCTGTATGCTTGTAATTTTTAGAGATTGGCATTTTTTGGATGGAGAAAACATAACTAAAAAATTTAAAACACCCTGTATTTTCCATGTTATTTAGAAACATTTCAAATTTCCTAACATTTTTCCCATTAAACTTTTTACATGATTTTTAAATTTTCTGTGTTTTCTTGTTCTGGTTATGTGGCAACTCTGATTTTATTAACTTGACATCACAAAGCATTCACCAGAAAAAAATTCTGATATCAATAAAGGTAATCTGATATTTTTACCCATTCAATGATATTAAATGGCTATTTATTAGATTAAACAGCCAAATTGTTATTGAAAAAATGTGAATATGTTTCAAAATTAAATATTTAAATGCTATTCACAACATTTAAAAGAAATTTATATGTACTTAATTGGATATTCAAAATAAGAAATCAAATATTAAATATAGTTTTAAATAATAATTTAAAGCATTTTATTCAATTATTTAGGTTTTATAAACAAATTACAAAGTTTTGAAAAATTGTGGCACAGAACCAAGATGGCAAATAATAATCCATTTCTAAAATAAGCTTCATTTTTTTTAACTAAAATTAGTCTTTTTTTAGCTTTACCTTTCTTTTTAAACAATGAGTCTTTCCATTAATGAAATATTCAAATCCATAATGAAACAACATTATCATATGTAACCTGTCTGAATGGGCAGCATATATTATAATGAACATGCACTTTACTATTTTTCTTATTATTCAAGTTTGAGAGTGGAATTGGTTTAAGTTATAAAACATTCATTTACATATAATAATGAGTACACACAAACATTTAGAAAGCATTTGTAGTTGTAGAGGAATATTTAAAAAACAGCCCAATTATAAAAATTAGCGTGCCTATTTTCCAATTTCTGTAAGGAAATCAATTAATAAAATTCATTTCAAATAGCAGGAATACACTGGTCAATTTTTCAGAGACAATCACAATGGTGTTTAGCCAAACAAAAATATTTGAAACCATAAATTAAGAGAGAAATTATCATTTCAAAAAATAATTCAAATATATTTAATTGATTTGTTTAAGGATAAAACAATTTGTATCCCTGAAACTAAGATAATTTCCTAGTTTTGAAACAAATAAAAAATTGACAATAAGCTAAATCAACATATAATCAATGCATTAATATTTGTACAGAAAATAGAGGGTTTGTACAGAAATAAGATTCAAGAAAAATGTCTAACTAGTATTTTAACAATCTTATTTAAATATCAATACATTACATTAGCTGCATATTATTATGTATTTTTATGCACTATAAAATACAGTTTGTATAGTAAAAAAGAATTTTTTATTATTTAAATAATTTAGCATACTATAAATGAATTACATCAACCATGACACAGATTTCAATTTATTGCAAGAATCTTAAAATGTGTATAAAAATAGTTTAAAATTTCTTTACCTCTGTTTCTTTGTCTTTCAGAAGAAACACTACGTCTTCTTAATCTCTTATATGGATCAGAATGATTTGTTCTGCACCAATAATTCACCATGTGGTAAGATATCAATTTCAAAAACACAATGCTAACATATCCCATAACAATTGATGCAGCAACTGTTAAAAGCAAATAAAATTTAGCCAGAAGATATATCTTCAAAATTAAATAAAACCTCAAAAAAGTCAATAACATTTTTTTTATCTTAATTATTTCATTTATTCATTTGCTACTAAATCACAAAAAACAATTAAAAATTTAATATAATTCTACTCCTAAAAATCATTTTTTATTGTTAGTATTTTAATATTTGCATGCAAAACATATAGAACAATTATTTTTTAATCATGCAACTTATATTAACATGTTAAAAAACAATGACCAAAATAAATCTTATGGAAAAAAAACATTTGTTTTTAACATACACATGCACATATAAGCTAAAGGTTTGAGCAAAGACAGATGGACATACATTTTACTTCAGCAAATTGTTACTTATCAAGGAAAAAGAAGACATGCATTTTCATTGCAAGAAATTTTTACTTATCAAGAAAACTTTTTTCTTTGATAATCAAATATTAATAGGAATTTCTCACATCTATATTCAAAATCTTTTTGTTCTATTAGATGTGAAAAATATCTTCTCACTTTTATTTTTACTTGCAGAAAATTTTTACTTTTCCTTTCATGTGATAAAATTTAGAAAGCTGAAATTTGTTAACTTTACTAAAAAGCAGAATTTCTTCATGAAAAATACTATCCATTAACACCAACTAATTTAAAGTATAGATTTAGGAAAAATTTTTAAATGTTAAAAACCCCATAATTATTTAAAAAATGAATTCCAAATAGATTTTTTTAATTGTTTTAAAAATCAATTGCAAAATTAATACTCAATATCAAATAAATCTAATATAATACCTATATACCTATCAATAAAAATTAAATATTATATAAGATTTTAAACTTAAAATATGAGAAATTATATTTTCAAACTATTTGCATTATTTTAAAATAAATTTCAAAATCATGTAAATAAGTGGTATGTCAATACCAAATTGTACAGAAATCAAGAAATACATATTGCCTTCTTAGATAAAGGAAAAGTAATGGAATACTTTAAGTTTAACCATCGCAATGAAATTTTAACAGAATACTGGATGTTAATGAGTTATTGTATAAATCTAAATGGGAAAGAAAAACCTGTGCCGCCCTCTATCTTCTATATTAAGTACTAAAGACATTCTTTTTATAACATACTATTAACAAACTTTTTTTAACTCTTAAATAGTACAACTTTAACAAAAAAAAATGATCACTATCGAAAGAGTTATATTACAAAATTATATACATAAATGCTAAGCATGCATTAGAGTTAAACAGAAGTTACGAACAGTAAGAGCCACCATCTCGTTTCATCCCGAAACAACTCACCCACACAACTAAGTCGATCTGAAAGGAATGAATTAATAATCTCACTAGATTATTCTTTGAAAACAGTAATTGCAACCATCATTTTAATTGAAAACCATACATAAAGTTCTAATAGCAAATTTAAATAAAGGTTATTTTATTCTATTATTAATGATAGTAAATAAATTCAGCTTCTTTGTTTATACCGGGTAGCACAAAAAAAGTTATGCTTCTACTGCTGAAACATTAAACATAAGTTTTAATAGTTGAAAAATAACAATTCAGAAATATGATAATTTTTTGTGATTATATAGAAAGTCCCCACAATTTTAAGCCAGGGATAGTACCCTTCAAAGTATTTAATTACTAATTACAATCTATGAAATTTTAGAAACTTGAAGTTACATAGAAAATCATGTGATTTGCAAGCTATCTGTTTATACATAGGTAAATAAGAAGAGGAATAAATTATCTCTATATGTTCAGAAAAAAAAAGGCAAAAGCTTACATACAGTTCTTTCCAAATGACGAATACAAAATTTCATTA
Source organism: Argiope trifasciata (assembly GCA_026543055.1). NCBI lineage: Eukaryota > Metazoa > Arthropoda > Arachnida > Araneae > Araneidae > Argiope > Argiope trifasciata. Next base: position 6,939,184 of record JAPMOQ010005572.1, read on the forward strand.
TTTGAATTTCAAAATTCATAATTACCTGCATGGCAATCTGTGGAATAAACTACGATAGGTGGACACAGAACTTCAGCAGTCACTAAAATTATGATGCAAAAAAGGCCAAGATTCTCATTTAAAATGCCCTAAACAAAACAAAAAACACTTTGAATAAGCACAGGTTTCACAGTTTTATTCTAATACATTTTAAAAGAAAAAATATTTTATCAAAAATAATTTTTAGTTTATTCCAACATAAAAGAAAATTAAATCAGGAAACTATGATTGATGCATTATCTTTAAAAATAGGTTTTAACTCAGTTTCTTTTCGGTTGAAGGGGCTCACTTGGGTGCTTTGAAACATAAACAGGATAATAAAATTGGTCATTGAAGTATAAGTAAAAAGATTGACAAAGAAATTTATTTTAAATATTTAAATGAAGGCATTCAAGTTTATAACATTTCTGGTCGCTTTTTTTTTTTCTATATTATTAAATAATCTCGCAACATTATAAATACATAAAGAATCAAACTATGGTGTAAAATCCATACATGCATTTATGATCAGAACAAATAGTTTAGCTATGTAACTGCTTAGTTTTCCCTTATCTAATTGGATAAGTATCTGTATTTATACTTAATTAGATTTTCACGTAAATTTATCTCAAGTACTACTCAATACAAATTTTTACAATAAACTGTAATATTTATGAAAATTAAACAATGCAATATTAATTATAATATTAAATTTTTTTAACAATTTTTATTATTTTCAATTTTTAAAATTAATTTTAATACATTATAGCCTAATGTATTTGCTATACATAAGCATATTATATTATATTAATTATATTATATATATATATATATATAAGTTAATTTTATTTCATAATCATAGTTTAAATTATTAAATTATTACTTACTTTTGCCAACAATTTCTCAATACCCAAAGATATTGAAGGAATAACAAGTAAACCTGAAGAAAAAAATAATTCATGAAACATTCATAGATAATTTTTAAATGGAAAATAAACTATAAGAAAAATGTATTACCTAAAAGTATAAGAACAGATGGAGAATGGGTAGGATTGAGAACAAATACTTTAAACCACTGTATAGGGTCAATGAGGATTCCATACCTTAATGGAAAAATTAAGTACAGTTAAAATCAATTATAAGAAGAATTCATTTTAATAATATGCAAAGATCATTAGAAAATATAAAAAAAATTATCTTACTTGATAATATTTTCTAAGACAAGCCTGGCATTCGACAGGACCTGTAAATATTAAATACCACAAAAATGTATCATTTTCTAAAATATATATAAAAAATAGCATTTTAATGATAAATTGTTAAGGACCTAAACCAAATAAAGAGAAGAAATAACAGCTATTTTTTTTTTTTTGTCTATAAATAAGTGCTATAAAATATACATTCAGACATTTCTTGAAAAACCTACTACTAACCTACCTATATTTAATTTGACTTTTTTTTTCTAAATAAAAAATTACCTGAATAATATCTATTAAGAATAAAGAAAATATTTAGTTTTTTCTGTCTTATTTAACATACAAAATAATAGAATTCAAAATTAAGTAAAGCTTACAATTAAAAATAACTATTAAAAGAACAATCTTTAGAATAACAGTTATCTTTTGACAGGCCAAAAACGTCATTTGTCACAGATGACAATCTTTAATAGTAAAAAATATGTCAAAAAATTACCAATAATATGATGCACAAATTCAGAAAACCTCTGTAGTTTGTGTATCCACTGGAAGAACTGAGTAATGAATCTCTACATAGATGAACACTAAGAAGAGGGAAAAAAAGTGATTACTTTTTCAAATGTATTTCTATCACAAAATGCATCATAAAAAATGGAATTCTATTATGTAATAAGTCCATTTTATAATAGTATCTATAAAAAGATATATGAATATAATGCATCTCTATATGCAAATTCCTCTTTAATCATATGTATATGTGTTCTTTCTGATAACATTTTTATGATTTTAATACATCATGTGCAACAGAAAAGGTTTCACAATGGATACAATATGAAATTAAATTCAAAGAAATATTTGATATTTCTTTCAATTTAATACTATGCAAAAATAATGTTTATAAATTATCATTTTTTTTAATGCATGAATATGTCGAGATACATTCATGTCATGTAGTGTATCATGACAATTTTAAACGTTTACTATTGTTATCCTCTAAGAAGATTAGATATATCATTTATCACAGTGGTAGTTTCAGACATGAAGTTTAGAAAAAGCAAACTATTTTTTTATTTTAACAATTTTAATGTAAGAATACAGCTCAACTTAAAGAGCATTGAGAATGCTGGCAAAAAGCGTTGGTAACTCCAGAATAAATTTAACATATTTTTCACACAAAATCCTTTGTCCTCAGGATTATCTGATGAAAAAATTTTGTCTTTCCTAAACAACACTTACATTAAAAAAAATTTGCAATTATGGAAAACAGAATTGAAATATTATTATATGGTATTACTTAGTTTAAATATACTTCGCATTCAAAACGCTTGAATTTGTAAAAAATATTATGAAAATACTGATGCAATACCCATTACTTTTATTGCATTTTTAAATAATAAATCTCGCCGTTTCATATATTATTTAGGCAGTACAAAAATATTTTTCCAGAAATCACTTACGGTTTATCAGGTTGAATAGCTCGTAATCTGTGCTCTTTTCTAGCTTCTCCATCAACTTGAGCAACGCTCACACTTTTCGTACGACGTACCCTCAGTTTATTATTTTCATTTCTCTCCATCTTCTGAAAAAACTATCTCTAAAATAATGGACATACACAATTCAAGGAAAATATTACATCAATACACTACGGAATATTTTGACAACTGTCAAGTTCAGCTCATACTGTCAAGGGTGATACCCCTAGAGACTGAATAAAATATCTCATCTGATCATCGAGGGAGGATAGTAAACAGACTCGTTACAGTTATGATCAAAAACAATAGGAAATTACCTTATTGTTCGAAACAGGTTCTAGATACCATAAACAGTGATCCTTCAATATTTTCAATTTTATGTGAAATATTATTCCATAATTAATTAGAAATTCTGTATTTTAAACGCCAACTTCCTTAGTAATGGTTTGGAAGGAAATAAAAGCATCGCAATCTTGTCTGTTGATAGAAATAACTTGGATTCGAATCACCTCATTAATGAGTGCAAACAATATAATAAAACCAGTTTCTAGGGGAAAAAATATCAATAATTTTTCTAATACTTTAGCATGTAGAAGAGATTTTGAGTTCATTCTCAAATTATAGTGAAATTCTACCAGAGTGCAATCACTCTTATTATCCTTATTCATAGAATGTGCATAAATTTCCTTTTTATGATTTGAATCAAATCACAGTAAGAGAAAAAAGTCTTTATCAAAGTATTTTTTCTAATATAATATAAAGCGAATTTTGTTACAAGATACATGTGTTTGTGTGCATGTGTGCGTGTGACAATAAACTTACAGAAATGCAATACATTTGACAGTTATTTAAAAATAATGGCAGTATAGATTGGATCGTTAGATCTAATCAGAATTTTGAAAAAAAATTGTATCTTGACAATGTAAGAAGATTTAACTTGTTTAAATATAATTCTTAGGCAAATTCGCTTTAATTGGATTAGTAATTAATATGAATACTGAATTTAGTCGTACTTCAAGAATTGTACTCTTTGCATTTCTTTGCAATCAGATCTTTATGTTTATAAAAATTTTCCTCCTGCTTTAAAAAAAAATATTTTATGTATTAATACTTTTTTTAAAAAAATTTTAAAAACCTCTCAGGTTGGTAATTTTTAAATTTCTCTCTAAAATATGAAGACTCTTCCACATGTGGAAAATATTTTGAAATCAAATGGTAGTTAGCTTTTTCCCTCATCCCGACGATATGTGTTGAGAAATTTTCCTGTTTTACTTTATTGAACGAATAACTGAACTATGAAATAGAAAAAATTATATATTAAGTAGATACTTTCGGAAAAAAATCCTGTAACTATTTGAGTACTCATTCACAAAATATCCTAACTCAAAATTCGACTTTAATAGTTTATGTAACATCAATAGAGGGATTTTTGCGGGGGGGGGAGGATGTTTGCTATTTTGCAGTTAATAATTTTTCAATCCCATAGCGTTATTATATCGTATCATAATCAAAAATTGAATTAATTTGTAGATCAAACGCATTAAATTGTAATAACTATTTTCCATTCTTTCTTCTGGTGTAGATAATTTTTAATAAAACTTTTTTTATTACTTTTACAAAAAAAATTTAAAAAAATCTGAGGTTTTTTTATAAAAACAAATGATTTTTAAAAATAATAATAAAGCAAACGTAAAAGTAAATAAAACTTTGATTGATTTTTTAATTCTTTTTTTATTTTTAGAGGAATAATTTTATATCAAAATTTTTTAAATAAATATTTAACTCATATAAAATTATTTTAATTATCTGTGCTGTTATTTTTATACATTCTTTGTATCGAGTTTCAATAATTATAAACAGAATTATACGTTACATTATTGGAACAATAATAAAATCTTTAAAACCATTATTTGTTGATAAAAAAAAAACAATTTCTCTTTCAACAATTGCAATGATTATCAGGAAAAGTGAGAAATCAAATGCTGTCTTTTTAAACACAAAAGATCGACATCTTCATTCAATGCATTCGTATTTGTCACCATAATTATTATTCTATACCTCTTAAAAGGTCTCTCTAATACAACCTTGAAGCATAAATAGATTTTAATTGTAACTGTGTGAGGAAAATGGGCGCAAAACCTTCAAAGGAAAAACCAGTCTCTATAAAAAAAGAAAAAGGTAAAACCTTGATTCATTCCTTGTCACATTCAATGGCCATTGCTTTCTTTCAGTCCATTTTTCCTCTAACATTAAAATAAAAGCATAAAATAAATGGCATATAAATGGTATTAATTCAATAAGTTTTCCATTTATCATGAAATGTCGTAATACGCCATTGAAAAGTTGTTTGAAATTAGCTGCAAAAACTCAGATACTGATTCAGATATAAATGTCAAATAACCCTAACAAGTATTACGTTTTTTTTTAAAAAAGTTCATTTGCCTTTTAATGACCAATTTTATATTCGCAAAATAAATTTCTATTTAAACCTTTTATTAGAATTTTTTTTTTTAAAAAAAAAGGGAAAACAATATGTTATAAAGTATCATATTTAAATTTTTAATTGAATAATCAAGTACCAAAATATTTTAGAAATGTATATTTATAAGCAATGTTCTAAAGAGCAGATAAACTATAATCTGAAGATAATTTTCATACTGTTTTGCTCTTTTATTTTACACGAATTATTCCCTGCTTATAAATGTAGAATTTTTAATCAATTTTTCTCTTATTTTCTGTTGTAGTAGAGTTTGAATTTTTAGAGTGTGTTTTTCCTATGACAAAACAATATTTTTATAGTTTTAGAACTTAAATAACGGCTAATCTATAAATAAAATAAAATTTTGTTTCCATAAAAGCACAGCCATCAATTAATGATTATGAAATTGATATTGTAGAATATGCAAAATGTATATGTGTATAATAAGCAAATGTAAAATGTATATAATATAAGATATATATCATATTTTCATATATAATATATATATCATAATTTCAAAACTGAAAAATAGAAAAGAATTCAAATGAGAGATTCTATTAAATAGTACTGAAGTGTATTTTAAAGATTATTTATTAATTTCAATTAAAAATAGTTAAAATGTCGACTCATTTCGGAGACCTGAAAAAGTATAAGGGAAATACTTTTAGATTATGTTTATGCTTTTCATCTGTTATTATAACGAGGAAGATACCTTAAAAAGAACCACACTCTCCAAACTTCCATGCCATACCAGATTCCGAAAGTTTTACAGTACACAACTCTATAACTGAAGCATCCAAATGTATTCTATAATGTAGACAGGATAGTACATTTTAGTTCCAAATGTTGTAAAATATTACTTTTTTTAAAGATAGGATACTTAGTACAAAATCTTGAGCAGACAAAAATTAGCTGCTTGGAATTTATATTTGGCTCCATTTTCAATTATGTAAACAGTTATTTGTATAATATGACAGCTATACTTAAAATCGAGAAGAAATCCTTCGATTTCATTTTCAACAATATTTTCCGAAAAACTGACCAATTTCACCTACTTAACCCATTTATGCTTAAGGTTAAAAAATTGGAATTTTTGCATGAAATTTCTATATGTTAGGTAAAAAATATATGATAATCAATGATTTGAAGAAGAGGGTTGTTCCAAAAATGGAAAGTAGGCATAAATGGGTTAAACCAATGATAATACACTAGTAATATCATTGAATCATATTTATCATATCATTTTAGATCATTTAATTTCATTTCTCAATTAGCTGTTCTAGTATTTTCGTATAATGAGTCCATATTAACATTTTAGTTTCTTCGAACTATTGATGTCACGGCAATTTAATAAGAAGAAATCTAACGTAATAAAGAGAAATTATTGAAAATATTAAAGTGTAGATCTTCGATTAATCAAAGTTGTGAAACACGTGTGGAAATAACTTTCATCTCTAGTAATAATTAGTTTGTAAGAGGAAGGGGGATATTGAAAGCCCAACCGAATTTGGTAGAGATATACTGTGAATGCTGGAAATGTCGGAGCTATTTTTTGAATTTTTAAAATTATTTTAATTAACTAAAGATTAAGCAAGATTTTGGAGTTTTTTAACGTTAACTCCTAAATATGTGTGCTTGTTAAAAACTGATTTTTACTTTATTTATGAAATTAAAATAAAATTCCCCTATAATTATGTTAATTTATTTGCTATACAATTTTTGCTCTGAATTCTGGCATTTTTTTTAAATATTTTTTGTATAGCTTTTAACTATAGATTTTATTGTTTCAAAAAAAAATGTCAAACCGCTTTCGTTATTTTATTAAAAATTTAATCGCTTTTTTTTGCACTGTTAAGAATTTAATATAAGGGCGATTGCCGGTTACGGCACCACCCTTCCCGTGATACATCATCGCACATCGATAAAAAGGTAGCCGACTTCCAATATTTCTGTTCTCACCAGAATGGGGAGAACCAGCCACCATAGTGAAAGCTTTTCATTCTCATTTCTAATTCTAATAATAATAATAATAAGAGCGTTTGTTAATATCTGCAGTTTAGAGATGCAATTTAAAAGCAGAAGGAGAAAATACAGTACTACGAAAGGCAATATTCGATAAAGCTAGGAGACTTGTTTTAATAGTTTGAAACAACAGAGCCATATCGATTAATAATCGTACAACAAATTTTTAAAATTGGTTACAAAATGCATTGAAAAAACTTTTCCAAAATCAAGATAAGGTAAGGAAATATATTTTAATGATATAAAATTATTCGTGCTTGTAAGGAAATTATTGAATTTAATTCGACGTAGTTATATAATCGGGAAATAAAACAAAAATATGCCTTTTAATGCATATACTGTTTAATCAAAAAGTCTGGAGACATTTTAGTGTTACACTTCTCCAGATTTAATTATTATATAATAAATACCCTATTATGTAACAGTCAGACTAGTTTTAAACAAATTCAGTTTCCAATGGCATTCTCGAAATCCATAAAATGTTCCTTTCTCCTAGATTATGTAACTACTTCTAATTTAATTTAAGCACTTCTCGTGGTTTCTACTTTCTTGTACATGGTAAATTCAAAGAAAAAATATTGTGATGCGATCTTCAGATTTAAATTTGGTCTGTTATACGCGTGCAAGATATCGCCAAACGTGTGTCAAGTTGCCAAGCGAAGCGAATGACAAAACAAATGTCGCCTATGTAAACAAAACGTGAAAAAAGTAAGCCAAGTATAACTACGTGAAATTTGACGTATTTTTCCATTTTTGCGACTTTTGGGCAATTATTTACTTTTTTTAACAAACGATTATTTGGCTACTTTTAGGCGATTTTTTCGTTGCGCACGTATAACGGAAAATTACCTTAAAGTCCTCGGTTTAAACACTAAAAAAAGCATTCCTCGAATTATATCTGAAATTTGGCTGTCTCTTTGTTGAGCTCGTAAGCACATTAATCTGTCCCAAGCTTTTTAAACACTGGTATCACTAATTACAAGTAACATTATTTTTTGATTAAACCTTTTTTACACAGTATCTAAATGAATGTGTAAAAATTATTATAAGATGGAGAACTTTTGAACATTTTATTTTAATCTTCATTATTCATATGCATTTATATTTTTCTGGCTTATGTACTTCCATAAAATTAAATGATTTAATAATAAAATTTTTAAGTATTTTATTTTCCGATTTTGAATGCATCATTCAAAATGCATAGATTCTTAATCGGTTAATATTTTATAGACATATTGCATATGTATTTTCAAATTTTACTTCCTTAATACAAAATTCAAAAATTATGAATCCGATCTCGACCGATTTACACAGAAGTTTGACAAAGAACTGTACTTGTATTCCCAAAATCTCATATCTATTTTGATATATTTATATTACTAAATTTTTTTTTTTTTTTTGAATTATCGCATTTGCATTTTTTCTAAAAGTAAAGATGGACAAGCAGTTAAACGTATTTAATGAAAAAAAATCCACTGAAACTCTTAAAATTCAAATGTCCATCTATAATCCGAAGATACCCTGTAAAAAGTTAAAAATTCTCAAGGTAATAAAAATGTATATCATTGTTTCGCCAATTCTTTAATTCCTCAGAGTTAAAGTGCAAGGTTAAAGACCATCCAAGCTTATTAGATGGTCAGTGTAAAACTAAAAATTATGTGAAAAATATACACATGTGTTAATATCTTATTTAATTTTAAATTCCTCCAAATTTAAGTTGTTATCTACACTTTGTAAATTTTTTGTATAAAATTTTAAAAATTCTGGAAAATAAGCCCGTGTATCAATATTTTTCCTATTCAAAAATTCTTCTGAATATTAGGGCATATCTATGTTTAATATAGGGTAAGTGAAAATTAAGAAACCTTGGAAAATAGATATATGGATCAATAGTTTCCCTATTCCTTATTTCTTCTAAATTCAAGCACCCATTTCTACGCGATAAATTATTTGATAAAAATAATTAAAACTATCTAAAAAATACATTTTTATATCAATATTTTCCCAATTTTAAATTGATCGAAATTCAGACATATTTTTATGCTTAGTAAATAACCATTGATATTCGAAGTATTTAGGTATTTAAAATTCCTCATTCTTAAATACTTCGAAATTAAATGCTTATCTCAAACTGATACAATGTCAGAGAGATTCTAATAATTCTATTAAAGATAAGCACATGCATAAAAAATTATCATAATTCAAGCGCATATTTATTTTTGAAAAGCGGTCACTGCAAAAATAAATATTTTTTAGAAAATATGGGTATGTTTTAATATTTTCAAGGTTCATAAGTTCTCCGAAATTGAGGCGCATGTTTATGATATAAAAAAAAACTAATAGATATTCATTGAAGAATTTAAAAAGGTTAGGCAAATAAATGCATTAATACCTTTTCATTCTTAATTTTTTTCAAAATTCAAGTATCTATCCATATCTAGTAAATATTTAGTGAACAATTGAAAATTTTGCAGAAAACAAAACACGTACTTCAATATTTTTCCACTCTTTATTTCCTCTAAATTATCTATATCCGGGCTGCAAAAAAAAGAAAAGATAAGAGAGATTGATCTGTTTATGTTAGCTCGGAAATGGATATCTTTGATATGATAGTAAAAGAATTGGAAACGTTTAAAAAAATTTTTCCTTATCATTTGAAGCTCTTCTTAATGCCATTAATAAATTGCAATAGCTTATATTAAATAAAAAATATGATATATAATATAAAAAGGGGAAATGTCATCGATTCATTACCGGGTGTAGAATTATCTTTTTGAACATAGATTAAAACGATTGAAATCAATAATCACTTTTATTAGAAATTTGAATCTATAATCTATGGCAATTATTAAACACTAACCGCCTTTAACGATCGGTTAGTTCATTGAGATAAATAGTTGTTATTTATTTATTTCAATATTTTGCGTATCTTAGTTTTAACAGTCTCCTAAGCAAAATATTTTTAAATTTCAAATTTTGATAAACATATAATTTATACTCTTTTTGTAGACTTACATTGTTCTATGTTACATTGTTACCTCATTGCTCTATGCATTTCCGTGATTTTCTATCTACAAATTTATACATCCTGCCATATAACAGGAGAGATAAATAGTATTTAAAAAAAAAAAGAACGTGTTACCAAAATTTTCACAGTGACTTCATTCTAAATTTAAACTTTAATCGCAAGAAAGTTTGAAAACTTTTATTAAAAGTACTCTTTATACTATAACCTAATTAAAATGAAAAATTCACCAAACTTTCACGCTGAGTGTTCGCAAGAAACTAAAAACTAAGAAAATAAAAACAGGTTATTGTCCCTCTATCTTATATCCCTCCCTCTAAAAAAATCAATGTGCATACAAGAAAAAACTTTTATATTGAGATTCTACGAGATTAAAAATTACCAGTTTTAACACTTTCAACGCCACCAATGAGATATTTCGTCTTTCATATACTTCTAGTTACAGGTTTCTATGGACTAAAATTTGTCTTTTATGCCAATTTAGATTGATTGATCTTTCTAATACATATCTGAAGAATATCTGTACTTTTTTCATTTATTTTTTGTACAAAAAATATCAACAGTCGGAATAATTGATATTTGTCTTTTCATGGAATTTTTATCAAATTCATCCTAAGCGATTAATGTGTTAAGCACGTCTATTAGCACATTTTGAAAATATTTCAAATGGAATTCAAAGCTCACAATTAAAATCAAAAATCTGGAAAATATTTCAAATGGAATTCAAAGCGCCTGTTTATAAAGGAAGTTTTTAATATCTTGTAATTTCAGGTCTTAATAAAAACTGAAATTTCCTCATTTTGTGTAGCTGTTTTTTTAAAACAGTCGCATCAAGCATTGATAGTAAATCATGGTTTATAAGCATAAAAATTTTATGCATATAAATGAACTGCACTAATAAAGAAAAAGGAAGCAGGCAAAAGCTAGGCTTTTACTAATTTTAGAAATATTGCATTGGATATATTAGTAAAAATTAGAGTATAAATTTTCCTTTATCCTTATGGATAACTTATGAGGAATGAGGAAATCTAATCATTACATAAATCATCACAGTTTAAATTTATATTTATACTATGAAGTGTTCCTACTTCTTATAATTATTAGCTATTTCTTGAGTCTTGATTTCCCGCTAATTTTATCGAAAGCTTACGTCATTGCCTCTTTACGCATCTCATTTCACTCACTCAAGAACTTTAGATTCTAGTTCTTAATTCAGAATTTACAAGGTTTCTTTACCTATTGTAAATTTTAAACTTTCTGCTCAAATGGCACAATTTTGAACCATCAGACGAAATAACTCATTTTTGAACCCATAAATTTACTTCAGGATTTGAGTTCTTGTTTTTACTCTTAATTTGTCATGAGTCTGTTTAAATAGTGCTCTTTACACATCTCATGTCACTAACTATATATTCAGATTATATTTCGTTATACGAACTATTTAAGATTTCTTTTTCTATTGTAAATTTTGAGCTTCCAGATCAAATTGCAAAATTCTAAACCTTCAATCAAAATTACTCAATTTTGTGGCCTTAAATTTTAAGTTAATTATTGAGATGCTTGATTTTCCACTCACCTTGTTACAGTTTATTCCAATGACTGCTTACTAATCCCACTTAAATAGGTTAGATTAGATTACCTAGAATCTATGGTATTAAGTACCATAGATTTTATCTCTAAATAAACATGAAACAATTATTCTTTTTCTCCTGAAACTTTTCAGCTTTCAATTGAAATTTGAGTCCTTCTCAAAGATTTGTATCTAAAAAATGCATCGCCAGTTACTATAAGAGGCAAAAGAATTTCCTTTTCTACCGTTGAAGCAATTATTCCGATTTGAAAAGACGCCGTTCGACGTCCCTCGGCTTCAACTCGTATGGCAACCAATTACCTTGCTTTTGAATCATTCCCAACGCTTTCAAACGTTTCGAAACTTTTGTGTGATCAACTTATAACGATTCTGCAAGTTTAACTAGCGTTTGACGCGCGTCCTCATGAAGTAATGCTTCCAATTGTTCGTCTTCAAACTTCTTCAATCCGCCAAAGCGTTTTTTATCTTCTAGATCAAAATCATTATTTTTAAAGCGTCTGAATCAATCTCCACAGTTGCTTCAGACAGAACATAGTCGCCCTAAGTCTCAGCAAGAATTCTGTGAACTTAAAGTTCACAGAACTGTAGATTTTTTTAAATGAAATAGTGCATAACATTTCCCCAATTACTTTTTTACATGAAATTTGACATGGTTAAAGCAATGGAAAACAAAGTTGTTTGCACCTCTGCGAAATAACATGCACTTAATTTCAAGCCTCCTTATAGTACTTGTAGTGTCACTATCATAAACTAACACAATCAGTTCCGGTCATGCCATTTGTTGGAAAACAGCGAGAGCTTCTTCAACATCCCAATAATAACGATTTTTGAAATATTTCCAAAAGACGATTATTACGGAATTATCTCATGCAGAACGGAGCTAGTTGCTAGTAATTATTCAAAAGTAAAAAAGAGAAAGTGCCGAAAGAAAACGATATTGACACAGTTTTTATCAACTTACAAAGCAATTTTCTTCATTTACATCAGGATTAACAGCTTTATAATTTTTTGGCTGCTCAAACGATATAGGGCAATTTTATTTCCACATATTGGAAGTGGAATTATTAAATTTCAAAAACATGAAAGAAAGTTCCGTGTTAAAATAAAAGGGAGTTAGATTTTTTAAAATTGAACAACATTCAAAAGAATTTATTTTCAAACTTTAGATAAGTTGAAATTGTATCTGTTTGATTCCTTCTCAACACTAATGCAATAACAGGACCTTTGCTTGTATATATTCTGTGAGAATGGAAATATTTATTAAATATTTTTAGTATCATGATAAATTTATTTAGTTAATAATCATGGTTTGAGAACATTTCATTAAAAATTTCCTGAAATTTTCTGATATTTAATTCACCGAGTTTAGCAATTCGTAAAAACTGCAATAAAAATATTTTTAGAAGTGATTAGACTACATTCTTCATCAAAATACCTATATACCATAATAGTGGAATTTTAACACAATTAAACTATACATTTTTGTGTAATTTTATTTATTACATAATTTTAGATATAAAATGATGAATATTGTTCCATATATAAATTTTAAATTTCACTCTTAAAACATTATTCATGGCATTTCAAAACTGTTGCAATGTCATCAAAGAACACAACTAGATTACCGTAAATAACCACACATAACACATATAGATTACCTTAAATAATCACACATGACATGCATAGATTAACTTAAATAATCGCACATTACACAACTAGACTACTGTAAATTATCACACATTGAAATTCAAGCGATGAACCTCTAATTGTCGTAATTGTTGTGTCTTGAAAATGAAACAAAAAAAATGGAGCAAAAATTCTGATTTTAAGTTGTTGTGTCTTATGGCACTTCACAAGGCGGCTGGTAGTTATTAATCAGCAGTTTAAGTCGATCAGTGCCTCCTGCTTTTTCAGTAGCGCTAACTAGGGCCAAGAATATGACCTAGTCACTTTATGCATCACATTTGCTTGCAAAACTCCTTTTTTAAAGGTGTAGGGGGATATATTCACACTTCTCTCAGATAAAACAAAAAAGAGCAACCATATCTGAACTGGGGCGTCCAGACCACGGGAAAGCCGCGCTGCAACTATGCCAGGACTCCGGCATAGGGGTAGTATAAACTTTAATAAGTATAAACTTTATGCAACAAGTTGTGCTCTAATTGAGGCTCATAATTGATGCTATCAACATTAACCCAGGTATAAGCTAATATGATAATTATGAATATTCTCAATTAATGAAAGTATTATTTATTCCTTGTATAACTGAAGAAATCCTGGAAACAAGATGCTCATCAGAACTGATGAGACTGTTTCCTGGATGGTGGTTTTCGGTATATGGTAAAGTTCAGGCATGTGTGATAGTGAGGTAAATCAACTTGATTGATCGACCCTCCCTACCTTTTACATATTTTATAGTTAGAATCAAAGTATAACCAAATATAATGTAACGATTTAAATTTAGTTAGATTTAATATTTCATTCACAAATAACTTTTTATCACTCATTAAAGTTTGTTACAATGAATATAAATTGCAATATACTTTCATTTGTTGTTTTTATAGCTCGTGTTCACTGCAATGAATACAGCGAAGAATCTATGCTAATTAATCGATCTGAATGGCATTCCTTTACGGATAAACTAATGACTGATTTTGTCATAAGAGTTGAAGATTATATATTTCACGTACAGAGAGATTTAATAATGTATCATAGTTCAATTTTGCAAGATTTTTTGAACCAAAATTCTATAAGCATGGTAAGTTTTTCAACTCATATATGTTTTTATACACACACACACAAATATATATATATATATATATATACACCCACTATAAGCAAGCAGCTTTACGGAATTAATAGTGGAATGGATTATCCGTAACAATAAATGTGTGTGTGTGTGTGTGTGTGTGTGTGTGTGTGTGTGTGTGTGT